>WSUE01000171.1:0-15440 GCA_019633535.1 Tulasnella sp. JGI-2019a
CCTATCCAATTAGCAGCTCCTATCACTGTGTGGTGAACAATCACTGAGTGGTTAAACTCTTAGGGGGTGCTTCTTGAAGTGTGGGAATCGGACTTCACCCAGACACTTGCTTCTTGGCACATGTGTAGAACTTGAACATAACCCTGTTAATGGTGACTTCCCCTCTGCACATGTAGATACTTGAACATGTAGAAATGTTGGCTTTTCAAGGCACACAGGTAGAATGAACAAACATAACAAATGTTGACTTGGGGACTTGGCGCGCTTTGCAAGGTTGAATGTAAATCAATGGGCATTTGCTTGGTGTGGAGTCGCATAGGGCAAATGTAGGTGATGAGGGCAAATACAATATGACACAAAGTTTGTCAACCAAACCAGGCTTGTCATGAAGTGCAACAAGAGTATCCCTGGTGGGTGATTCATCAGCAAGGTAAAGTTGCCATAGGAATAGTTGCCAACAGAAGGCTTGGAGCAAAGAATGGAACCCCAATACATGCTTGATCTTGTTGAAACCATCATGTGAGTGTGCAGATAGCTTTGGGAGAAGGGTTGCCCCAGTGATGTACTTCAGGTGCCAATTTCTATATCTGCAATGCATACGAGTTCCATATCAAATGAAAACCAGGCATGAGGAAGTGAGTTGCCAAATATTAATGTGCTGAGGCGAAAGGATAATGTGCTCACCTTCATCACCTACTACCATCATCAGTGCACCATTGCTGACATTGGCATCCAAAACCTGGGGTCAGAGTGAAGTCATCGAAAGTTGATAGGTAGAGAAGATTGTTTTTGGGGTTGAGAAATTTAGAAAGAATGGATTAATTCAAAGTGTTCAAGGAACCGAATCAAAAGGAGATCATAATCGGATATTGTCTAGACCAGTAAGTAGCAGATACGAAGCAAGCGACAAGCGACTCATGGGAGCCAATCCAGGGACACCCAGGAACCCGTGTTCTTGGTGAAAAGGTAAAGCTCAACGTACTTGACGTGAATCCAATTATAGTCGAGCTCCACCAAAGACAACCTCTTGAGGCTCATAGGGTGTGCAGGGAGATGGGTTGTATTTGCTTCGTGTACACTCTTGTTACTAACCACATCTAGAGATGGCGGTGAAAACTGGCTGCCACAGGGCCAAGATTATTTAACCATGAAACGCTAGCAAGTTATGTGGTGTCCCACTCCCTATATGGCAGGTGAGGAATAGGCCGAGGCACCTACGTTACCAACCGGATCGCTTATCAACAAACTTGTGGGCATACTCAAGTAGCCTGTACACATTACAAGGGTACATTTAGCTCTTTATGCACATAATTCGTTACCCACCAATCTGCCTCGATCTCAGTGATGACGAGAATGCTTCAAGACAATGATATAATGCCTACGGACCCTAATATGATCACATCATCATCAATGCCATAATGCGAATCAATAAGGCTTCTGATGCATTGAAGTGCTATGACATACTGTGTCTCCGTCTCCTCGTATGGAGATCACTACTACATCCACGAGTCACCTGCGGGTTGTATCCAGCCGTTATTTTGTCCACTTCAAATGCTATTGCTGCATTCTCTGTGTTGCTTCAAGATTACATTGCGATCTGTTCACTAAATTCCCCAGCCCAAGACGGAGAAGTAGTCCACACTAGTTCGATCCGCCAACCGCTCAAAGAAGAGATTGCGACATGACGAATGACTAGACCCCTGTCATCAAAGCCTAGGATAGAATTCCATGGGCAGCGGCTGGTAACTACAAAGCTCTTCCGACAGTCTCCTTCAACAACGTCCCCAAAGTCCACTCCCTTGTCAACCGACACTCTCCATGAGCTGGCCTCCAGAAGAAATTATACTTGAACCATGCTCTGGCGCGATCCGAGAACGGCAGCAAGTCATACTCTTGCACCATATGTTGCCGCATGAGCCTTCGCTCGTGAGCGCTCGCCAACCAATACCAGAAGTAGTACCACCCTGCCCACGTACATTTCCTAATTGGGACGTACTGTCCCTCGGCTGGTACGGCGGCATGCGGTTGTGGATCGGTAAGGGCGTTCCGGCTCGGCGCAGGGGGGTCGAGCCGTTTGAGAGGGTCTCGTGGCCAGACGGTTAGGATGCGCGAAGGGTGTAGGAACATAATCGTGTTGAAGAGGTTCTGGTCCTTACCAACGAAGATGTTACGGGACAGGTAGTACTCGTGCAGGTCGTAGAATGTCGAAGCCCACCATTTGATGGCGGGGCGTTTGCCACCGAAGAAGGAGCCTATATCAAGGAAAGAGATATCGCATCTGAGCATCCAGTCAGCCTACCACATCTAGGAGTAGCAAGCGTACCTTCAGACATCATTCCTGACGTCCCAAGATCTACGGTCCCATCCTCCTGGTCCCATAACCGCCACCTTCGGCTCGCTGGAGGAGGGTCCCAAATCTGCATGAAGAGTAAATCCTGCACTGGTGTCCCACTCTCTCTCGAACCCTTATCCCATAGATCTTCCACCCTCTCCAAATCCGGCCAGTCCTTGAATGTATGGCGCTGCCTAACACTCCCAGCATCCGACCAAAAGAACCATTCCGTCGCGTTCCCGGTATATCGTGTGGCCGCGTCTTCGACGAGCCACGCCTTGGCGTTCCAAGTCGCGTATAACGACGGGTTATGCCTGAACCGCTCTGGATCCAGAAGCTTGTGCTGCTCTGCATATTTCGATTCTAGCCCTCGCATCGGCGGGACGTCGAATGGCGTATTGAAATCCGTGTTTATTATAATGGGAAGGTCACCCCGTAAACGGGAGATCGTTGGTGAGAAGGATAGGGTAGTATAGATTACCAAGGGTGTGGAGATCCGAGAGAGAAAGAGCTGTAGCCATTGTGCGTACTCCTCGCTCGAATGCTTGGATGTGGGTAAAGGAAAGAATGCGGATACGAGGAGAATCGGAGTGTTAGAGAAGTTGAAAGCAAGCGAAGATGATAGTGGAAGTGTATTTGAGAAGTCGAAAGCAGGCGAAGATGATGGTGGAAGTGTGGTGTCAAGCTTGAAGACAGATGTTAACGAGACCGTGCGGGGTCTAGATTTGTGTCCGTAGAGGCGGGAGAGGAAAAAGTAACCCAGAACGCATGTTGCTGCACCAGCGCAGTACCAGAGCTGACGAGTAATGCGAGTCGATTGAAGCACCCTGAAGGAGGATCGGCCTCTTGAGCCTGCTGGATTTCTATGGGCCAAACGCAAACGGTCTAGTAGCGAGCTAGCTGCCATAAATGAAAGTTGTGCAGAGCTGCGCAGTGACGGCGTTGTGCCTTTCGGAGCGCCGGTTGCCAAATGTTTACGGAATGTTTGCCCTTGAGCTTCTGGTTCTCTCGGACGCAAGTACAGTAAAGGCGCGCACCTTGACGCTCGCCACTGACATCTTTGAGCTTCAATCTGACGCATGAGCTAAATAGACTAATGTCAACTCTCCTGAATGGATACATCTACCCAGTGATGGAACGCACCAAGTCTTTATATACAAGTACGTAAGCCTAACCAAAGTCATGCTTTGATGAGAAAGCGTAGAATAAATCAATCAAGCTGTGGAAGCTCGTCCCCAAAAGAGTAATATATGGCTCTAGAATCTGTCCTTTTAACCCTACTACATGGTTCATCACGCCACAACCTCTCCCAACTTCATCCCAACTTTCACCTTCCCTCCCTCCTTCATCACACTCTCATCCCACTTCCATCCCTTCGCAGGAGCCTCAAACACCAGAACGATCGTACTTCCTAATGAGAACCCTCCCATTTCTTGCCCAGCGACCAGTGGCTGACCCTTCAGTATCGATGAGGCGTGTTCATACGTGGCTTCGTTGTAGGTCCCTGGAGGTGGATGGGGTCGAGCGCGAGAATTGGGAAGGTTCGTTCGGAGTGCGGCGTCGAAATTAAGGATAATAGATCCAACGTTCGTAGCGCCCACGGGTACCATGCTGAAGAACCCGTGTCGCCATTTACCTAATAATGCCACACGTTCGTTCAGGACAAAGAGACCAGCAAGGCGGCGGGCAAGGAACGGTGAGACCGAGAACAATTCGCCTGATAACATTAGTGATGTGATCAACCCCAGTTCATTTCCAAGGTCATAATGAAGATTGCCTTTGAACTTGTACATACCAGTGAAATGCCGCCTCTTCTCGACCACCCACGCTGCGGGACTGTGGAACCGATGGTAATCCCCAGGGGCGAGATATATCACGGCGAAGTATAGCCGACTGCCGGGCTTGACTTCGGCTGCGGTACTTCTTCTTGACGGGGTCGGCCTCCCTCCGAGTGAGGGAGGTACAGCCTGACCTGCATCAAGCTCCGCCGCGACCTTCAGATCCTTAGCCACACTCCCACCACTCGCCTCTTTCGAAGTCGTCGCATCTTCCGTGGGTCCTTCTTTTACATACGCCCCATCCCCACTCTTCTCTCCACCACTGGCTGAATGGTCCATAGCGTCGGGAGTGTTAGGATGCGATTGAGAGCCAAGGAGTTGACCAAGGGAGTACTCGATACCGTTGACATTGGCGAATTCAGTGTCTGCGACATCTGAAGGGCTTAGTCTTGTCGATGAGCTGGGACCGGTGGGCGATGGTGGTGCTGAAGAGTTGGTGGTGTTCCGAGCGAGACCAAGGAGACCGTCAAGAGAGTACGTTACACCTTTGACCTGTTCTATCCGATAGCCTTCAGTTGTGTCGATGACTCCGTAGTGCAGAATCTTGCCATCCGCCGGTGAGACCTATGACGTAGAATTAATTCCACGAGGCAGATCAGCCTTCTTGTTCTAGACTTTCCAATGAAATGCCATTTATCATCGAAAAAGGAAGGGTACTCACAAGAGACGCCTCGGCGATAGGCCGCATGCCAGGCTTGAGCTTCCGATAGAAGAAGTCTCCTAAACTGACATAATGGGATAGGTTGTCGGAGTGTTCGATCTCGTCCAAATTGCAGTTGAATACCCAAGCATAGAATCGGAAACCAGCGGCTCGGGACCAGACTGGGAGCTCAAGGCTGTTCAAGTAGCCCCACAGCCGAGAAAGGTTTCGTAATGGAAGTGAGCCGAGAACGTGCACCTAAACAACCCAGATTGCATTGCATCGATTAGTCCAAATCGAGACCTCACACGACCGACGCATCATGAGGTGCGCGCCGCCTGCGAGACGCACCTGCCATGGCCGTTGTAATCTAACCCGCTCATGATAAATCTCAGCGTCATCTTCGTCGTCATGCTCTTGCTGAGCTTGGTTCGTGATATACCGCTTTTTATACTGAATCGCGCCTAGCAGGAGCGCTCCAACGCCGACTGGCAAAGGATACCATTTTGTCGGGGTATTGTACCAGGCTTCCGCTGCACGGCCTGTAAAAAGAAAGGGGTACAGAGGGTGGAAGGCCTGGTCAGTGCAATGCATGATCGCACAACGGTTGTCACGGACTGTATAAAAATCGTTTCTTCCGTCGGTGTGGATCCCGCTGTCTTTCGTCTTGCTCATCTGGTGACCCAGCTCGTCGTTGGTAGCCATTGGGATCACCACGTTTATATAAGGTGTGGAATGTCCGTAAGACCCGGGTCGCACTGGGCCGTTGTCGGGGGAGGAGGTTGGAGAAACGACGGCCTATGAAAGGAGGCTTCATGGTCGTCGTTGAGAGCAGCGGGGGGAGGAGGGGGAGGTTAGGACGAAGACGATTTAAGTGAAGGACGGCATTCATTCCGATTCAAACTGAGTTACAGGGGCCAGTTTATACACACCGCTTAGGGATTTTCGTAGAATGAGGTGGCCATGGGAAACTGCGGCCTCCATTCAGGGTCCAGTCCACATCAATTCAGGGTATCAACGTTGCCACCGCCACCGTGTTATCAGGTTCACAGCTCAGACACTGCAGGCGATGGGCAATCTACCTCTTACATCCCCGGAGAATATATTGCGCTATCCCTCTCTTCTGTACTTCGACCAACGCGTCACCTCGGCCTGCGGCCGATAGTCGCTTAGTTGATGTCAAGGGAATCTTTTCATGAGGCTATACTGGGGCATCACAACCTAGACTGGTTGATGCATTCGGTGTATTTTAAAATTAAAAAAACGAGTGTATGAATTAGTGGTAGCAGTCCCTTGGATAGTCGTTATGACGGCTTGGGAGACCATCGTCATAGGGTTAAATCAATATCTGCCGGATCCAGCCATTCAAGCCCTTTCTCCGCTTCGGGCATGTCGAGTCTTCGCCATCTACACCTTACTAGATATCTCTCGGTCCAAATAACTGGTGAACACTACCCAAGCCTCGGATGCACAGCATCAGATCACCCTCCGTCTTCTCGTCGCCGCCGTGTTTTGTGGTCATCTCAGGCGTTGGAGGCTGAATAAGCTTTAGCCAGTCCAAGTGGTCCCCAATTGGTTGTTTATCCATAACCCTTTGCCTGGCTTTCTATTGGCGGGCACTTCAATATCGACCTTCACCTGCTTTGATTATTGACGTGGAAGTGTCTATTTCGGACCTTGCTCACACCGCCTGCAGCCAGCCGATTTAACAAAATGATGATAGGAGGGGAAATCAGCAATTGTCCTACCATATGGTAGCACTGGTTATGGCGCGAGGGGAATGAGCTCTGAACTCCACACAATGGACGGGGTAATGACCACTTGAGCGACCATAACTATTCCATTGTAACAAGTTTTGGTACTGACTCTGCGCTGTATATTTAAACCCGATTATTACACCCCGAAAGCAAACGTCGCAGCCCCATACTGAGTGCTAATAACCCTTGCTGCACCACTCTCTCCTGCCCCAGCAGCAACGTAGATGGGCACGAAATGCTCCTCTCGTGGATGAGCTTCACGGAACCCGGGAAGCCCTATAAGCTTACAAAGCTCCGATTTAAGCGAGTCCTGGTGACAAGAAAAGGTAAGTGAGATCAAGCCCTTACTGAACACAAAATGGTCTTACTGGCGGCGAGCGGACTGCTTCGATGATCGCTGAGTGAAACTCGCGCACTTGTGCGCTAGCAGTCTTCTCAGACCACGCTGACATGTCTCGAAACGTATGGATAGCTAAGCAGGCGGCGAAACGTTCAAATACAGTCAGTTTAGGCCTTGAAGTGTTCGGTGCGATTTGACCCACTCAAACCCCCTGATAGAATCAATATACCCTGCGATCTGGGACATGTGGAGACGCGTGAGGTAAGGGTAAGCTCCAAAGATATCATATATGTCTGGAACCAGTAACTCCTCACCTCAACTCGTCCAACGCCTTCCCCAGCGCCCAGTTCCTCTCAGGATTGAGACTGCCATCGATACTCACTTGCATGACGGGTATGTTCAGCCAGTCTCCAAACATGAGCTTAAACGGCACAAACACCCCGTGATCTAGTCCGGGACCCATGAACCCCCGACCGTCCTTTCCGCGGGCCTCCTCCTTCAGCGTTGTTCTTGCGCTAATCCCAGCCTGTGTTTAGCACTTCCCTGTCAGTACAATTGGAGCTCTAACGCGTCGGTGGCGTGAGGCGGACCTTGGTTAGGAGATCGACCACTTGATTAGACAGCGCAGAATCACCGAAAGACTCGAAGGTGACTTCGTAAAGCTAGAATATTTCAAGGGTAATGCGTTATTTGACCCGTGATATATGTGCTCATTGATATGCCCCTAACGTACCTCTTTCTTAAACCCGTAGTAATCGTATAACAGTGGGTTGTTGCTCCCATAGTCTGTCACTGGGACGCCAGTTCCTCGTCAATGAAAAGTCTTAGGATACTTATATACCTGAGCCCACACCTAGGGTTTCCCCTTCGGTCTCCCAATGTGCTGAGAAGACGACGATCGCCTTTGGGGTATACTTCATGACCAGCTGTAGTCCAAAATCCACCAAAAACTCCGCCAATGGCGAATTTGGGCCGTGCGATCCGATTATGGAGGCGGCAGGCCCACTGGGTTCTTGATTTTTTAGTAACAGAGGACCTGCAAGATAGGCGGATAGCACCCCAAACCATTATCTGGCCATCGCGATGGCATAAAACGCTTACTTCCATGGGCGAAGAAGAAGGCTGGGATCTTCCCTTGCTCGCCAGCAACCGGAGGGAGATCATCCAAAGCCGATGTCCACTCCGCCTTGAGGGGCGATATAGTATCAGGTGCGGCTTCAGCGGGGGACATAGGTAGAAGAGCCTTTAAATGATCAAGAGAATACGTAAGTGTACACCAGCCTTATTTATCAAAGATGCTGAGTCAGACTCGTTTGAAGACGCGACGCGGTTCTTATTCAGCTTGACTTCCCAATGGCGCCGGATGAATCCAAGTGACAAAGCTCCAGACGTCACGAAATTCACGCCCGTCCTTTTCGTCGGTGGGTGTTATTTCCTCAGGGTGATTAATAACAACAAAGAGCCCACGGTTCTAGGGAAAGAGGGGGGGGGGGGGTTATAATTCAAACAAATCTGGCGCCAAGAACCACAGCAACGAAAGAAAAACCAGGACCGCAGTACCAAACAAAAGTCAAGCAAACTATTCAACGTCAACGCCAGAGTCGTTGATGCCCTCGGACGAGAAGACGGCGACCCGGGCGGCCTTTCCTTGTGCGTTCTTGTAGAAGCGGACTTCGCCCTCGTCTTCGATGAACTGCGGAGGAAAGCAGTGGTAATTTAGTAATTGGCAATCGCGAACCATAGAGATGACATTTCCACCTTGCATTGCTGAACGATCCTCAACGCCTCGCTCCAAGTGGCCGGGTTACCCTGAATGCTGATACCCTCATGGGCGAGACGCTCTTCCAGGCAACGCTTAGCCTCCCAGGCATTGTAGTGCGGCATCTTGCTGGAGATGTGATGCGCAACATGGGTCTCTGCAATTCCGTGCGTCGCGGCGCCACAGATGAAACCTGTGATCTTGCCAAAAATGCCCGGCCCACCCATGAGTTCCCGATCTAAGGTCGATAGAGCTCCGCGAGGGAAGGTGAACGAAGAGGCTTGGTAATGCGGCAATGTGGGATCCTACAAAAACATGTAATGCAAAGGTTTCGTCAAGGGTCGGCGGGGAAACAAATGTAAACGATACTGATAACTTACGGTGTGCTGCAGGAATGTGATGAAAACAAGCCAGTGATTGACCCATAAATACGGCATGAGATATACTCGGAAGACGTTGAGGAGGCCGAAAGTATTGATCGAGATGCCTATTGCGGTTAGCCACACCAAAACGCCGACGTCGGAAATTATGACGTCGATGAATTGGTGGGGTGCAAAGAGCGGCGCCGTCGGTACAAAGTCTGTGAAGGTGCGATGAAGATTAGTTAGAACCAGCCGGCGACTATCAAATCATTTTGTGAAAACGCACGATTAGTTGGCCAGGGGTATTTTTGACCCGTGGTATTAGCGATTAGGTACATAGGCCATCCAAAGAGCTGTGTTAATGTAAATCACGATCAGCCCTTATTGCATATTATTACAGGGTGTCTCACGAGACCCACTCACGAATCTGGCTGTCAATGTAATGACAGATTTGATCGGAGTATCATCGAGTGCCTCCATAAATGCATGCTGGAGGTCCGCGGAGACCTTTGTTCCCTCTAGGTTTTCTTTCTCGAGGTTAAGAGGAGGGAGACCAAGGTCGCGACGCGTCTTAGGCACCCAGACCTGATCGCCAGTGAGATGAGACGTCTGCGCATGGTGCTTTCCATGCTAATACACCATAAAGCAAAAGGTGTCCTATAAGCAAAGGCGTTGGCTGTGTGGGTGATCTACAACCAACTACCCACCGTGATCCTCCATGAATGATACGGGACGCCAAGACTACCGAGTGAAGAGGCATGTACAGTAGGGACTCGTCAGATGTGCTTAATTGTAACAGATGACCTTTTGAAATCGTTCGTGGACTACAGGGAACTTACGCAGAGTGAAGGATCCAACCGACAATGTTATTTGCGAGTTTGCTGGTTGAGAACGCTTGATGACCACACTCGTGCCCAAGGACCCAAACACCAGTTCCAGGGAGGCCAGCCGCAAACGCGTAAGCGGCCCACGCGGCGAAACGAGCAGCTTTGTATAGCGCCGGGTGAGGGAGCGCAACATTCGTCGGATTGATCTCTGGGATGTAGGCGAGCGCTAGGTAGACTAGCACACCAATGAGAGCGAAATCCCATATACTGTACAGATAATGAAGATCATCAGAATTTCGGAAAATATGCATGCCAAAAGGAAGACAGAAACTAAGGCACTGACATGTAGAGAGATGACTTGAAGAAGCTCCTCTCGAAACAATGTGCCCTAGAAAGCCGAAGATAATTAGATCGAGGCAAGGCGCTGAAATCATGGACACTAGTATTAACGGACGCACGGGATGGCGCCCAGGAGATCTTTGACGGTGAGGTCGGGCACAATGAATTTCGGGACCGCGGTCTTCTCGATGATATCCTCGTTGGCCCTCTTGGTGCGTGCGCGAGTGGTCATCATAGATGGAGCTGTAATTGATGTAAGTTGCCTAAAGAGATCAGCTACTTTGAACCAGTGCAAGATAGTTTTTGAAAGGAGGGATTCGGGCAGGGGCCGGCGCTGTCAACTCACACGCCCACGTCAGGTCCTCCGAAGACCTTCGTAATTTCCTGAATATCGTACGACTAGAGTGCATGAATATTATGCACAAATTCATCCCAGGCGTCACGAACCTCTTTGACATTTCCATCGGCAGTGTACTCCAGTTATAAAGTCTTTTCTCGTTGAATAACACGCTTTCGGCCACCTATCGCATGTTTCCGTGCTTCAGGGTTCGTGATCAGGTCGTTTTCGCTACATTGGACATGCTTTCACCTCAATCGAAGCGTTTTCGCTACCTGCACCGAAACCTGAAGACCTTGGGTCGAGAGAATCCGTGTCGCCAGGTACCAAAACCGAAGTGCCATCGTGATTGCATCGTGATCATCGTGTGCTTTACCTTTCCGCATTAAGGCTCTCTTAGATACCTAGCCGGAAGCCCAAGCTCCTTAGACACCATACTCGGGCACAATCATGGCCACCACCACAAACAAGTTTAATGATAAAAAATAGCCACTAACGTGTATGGCATGCAGTCACCCTGCCAGCAAGGGAATCTACCTAGCAAGGCACGCCAACCTATTGAGTGTTAGTTGAACACTGTGAGCGCGAGCGGTCAGCTGCAGCGTGAGCCTACTGCCAAATCTAGAAAGAAGAGCGCTATAATTACGTTGGGTACAGTATATGTATTTGTGGGTAATCACAATGCCAGGCACATTACGTTACTCGACAACCGGAAATGCGCGATCACAATGAAATCACAGACCCTTAAAGTTGAAAACGTACGGGAATAAAACGTTAATTCTGCCCTCATAGAAAGATGTCCAATGTAACGAAAACGACCTAATCACAGACCCTGAAGCGCGAAAGCATGCGATGGGTGACGGAAAGCGTATTATTCAACGAGAAAAGACTTTATAGAAATATGACCGATACTCTCAATAGATAAGCCCCTTTGCTTTAGAGACCTATTGACGGCAGATACAATGGTTGTCTTGGACATCCTTACAATACAACCCTTGTCACTCAAATTCTTGGATTTTTTGACCATCGGTGAGCTTTCTCTAGAGCTGCGCGACCAGAAATCTGGTAGTTGGGAGGGGTCTTGTGGGATTGCTCTGTGGCTTTGTTTCGAGGCCCAAGCCTGTCATCTGGCGCTCTTAACGCTTCAATGAACTTATTAAGGCTATTTAGACGCTCATCTCAGGCTCCCGGGGATGTATCATGACACATCAGCGGCGGAGTACATCGGTCTCAAACAGCGTGCTATTCGGTGGCGGGCCTCCAACCCCGAGGTCAAATCTCTAATATCAACACTAGATCTTTTAGGAGGCTAAACCACTCGGACAACAGGGTAAGCAACGCGATGTCCTAAATCTCGACGTTCCTTATGGCGGCCACTGCTTCAGGGTCACGTTGAAGCCTCTGATGAGGCGGGGGGGTCAGTGCGCCATATTTCGCATAACCTGCGACGATATAAAATATTTTCGAAGACGCTGTGAGCGTAACCGAGGAAGTCGTGGATTTGGTATTAACATTATTCAACTAAAATTTGGTTTTACTGCGTCTTCCGTTTTGGACTTCAGTCCGATTTCGTGTCTCATGGGGATGCCTTGTTAGGTACTGTGCAAATTACGACATCGGGGGATGAAAGCCCTTAAGGAGAATAACAAGGGAAGACCCGTCAGTATATTCACACAGCCGGCGTGACAGAGGCGTCTTGCCCACCTGTGAAGAGGATCTTATCCCCAAACGGCGCGGCGGTCGTCGAAGCGGACACTTTCTTGCCAGGATCAGCAAATGCCCTACTAATTGTATGCTTCCTGTATATGTTAAACGTTCCCCAGAAGTCAGAACAATCTTCTGTGGGTTTCATGCAGGTGACTGACCCATTGTTATTTTGTACAACTTTCCACGACTCGACGGGTGAGCGGTTCCCTGCAGCAACTCCCTCGGACGTCGTCGCAGCATCAAACAGGTGGCCTTTTGTGAAGGCTGCGGTGTAGACATCACCGGTGTCTGCATCCAACCGCAAGTTGTCGACTGGATAAGAAGACTGTAGCGTGGATACGTGCGATGGAATTATATCATGAAGTTAACTTGATAAAGGGAGAATGAAAAAGGGATAATGCTAGACCTTGATGTCATCGACCAACTGTAGGGTGTGGTCCTTATTTCTTTTAAAGACTACTACTCCACCACGATACGTCGGCGCAGAGTAAATGAGGCCATTGTTTCCCTTTCACATAAGGTAAAAGGGTGGTAAGCGGTCCTTACTTCGGAGCAAGTTGCACCATTATTTGTGGCATACCCGAACGAGGCCTAAACCGAAACGCCAGTTCATCAGTCAGTAGAACATAAGCTGGAAGGATGATAGCTGTACCATTGGGATGTATTTGACCATCTACAGCCACCTTGCAGTTGGCGCCAACACCAGAAACATCACAATAGATGATCTCTGAACGCATAGTGACATAGTGGTTTATGGCACGCGTCTTTGGGGAGACAGCGTTGTGAGTGATGCAATTGTAGGGCAAGGTTTGAGTTCGCGAGAATGAGCTCACCCAATGAAATTTGTGTGCGTGATCGTTGCTGACGTAGAAACTCGTCGGTCCAGTCGCAGCAATCGAATTGGGGGTTTTGAGCAAATCGTGTTTAACGGTCCTCACCCATCGGAGCTCATTATCACCAGCCCGAGTCCGGAAGATTTCTATCACTGAATCTGCGCCGACTGCCTGAGAAGAAGCTCTGTCGGTAGGTGGTCGGTGCGAGACAAGGAAGAGGGTGAGCGCGGCAGGGTCGGAGGGATCCTGCCAGACTTCAATCCCATGCACCCACAGACCGCGTGCTTCATCTGGGAGCCCGACGATTTTGAGGCGTTGATGAGAGTAAGGCGCGGTGAGCGAAAGGAGAGTGATGTGATCGGTTGAGAATGAAGGAAGGGCGGATGCGTTGAGACGACCCAGCGCGGGGGTCCATACAGTTCGGCTGTGAATGTTCGAGCAAGGTCTTAAAAATGATGAAGGAATGAAGTGAAGTTAGGTTTCTCGTACGGTGATCGACTCGAAGAGCGTAGAGAAGCAAACAAACAAGTATCCAAAGCCTAAACGACGATCGACCCAGGCGTCTTCACATGCTTCCATACCTTCGACGCAAGGCCATAGTGAGCTTATGCCTTAGGTTTTCAGCTTCAAACTCGCATCTGGGACATACCAGAGATTGTGACACATTCCTCGTTGTTGAACGAAATAGGAGCTCGCAAGATACCGAAGATATTCAAAGTGGGATAAATTGCTGCACCCAGGGCGATCAAAACCGCCGCCAGCGAGAGGAGAAGTCGTCCTAGCATCAAAGGATGAGATGAAAGGGGGTCGTTGATAAGAGATCAGCGGCATTGATCAGCGGCATTTGTACTTCTTATACTTATGGCGTGGCAGTATCAGTTGATCGGCTGGTTATCGCCGTATCAGGCTTGCCGTTCTCGCCCCGTTGTCAACTCAGAAAAGCTTGAGAATCGCACGGCTTTTAAATATTGCATATATTATTCACACCAAGGTAGGTACAATAAGCCCGCGTAGGTGGACGGAGCATTTGAGGCCCAATCTCGAGACAGCTTGTCTGTAGGAATTATCTTTCTTCACTCTATTGGGTGCCACATCTGGGGCATTATAATTCTCGTGGCATTGCGGATCACCTAATTTTATTTCGCCCCTGCAAATTGTGTCATGGTGACGGGTAACTGATAAGGTATGGCACGTGATGGTAGACACCTTGCAGTCGATTCGGCCCAGCAACTGAAATTTTATTTTTTGCGTCGTTAGCCGAGTAGCTTATCGAACAGCTATGGTCGTTGGGGGCAAGCTCGAACGAGCTGGCAGCGGCCACGTGATGGCTCCTTTGAATTAGTGTTGCCGCGAGCCGGGCTGAGGCGAGGCGAGCTGAAGTAGCTCGGAGACCCTACGAGCCCGAGTTCGACCGAGGCGAGTCGGCGAGTTGGCTCGCGAGTCGGTCACATGTCAGGCACTGCAGTCCCCATCCGCTAAACTGTGTGTTCAATAATCTATGGATTCGCTGTAGCCTCCGCCCCAAGCCACAGTTGATGTCCAAAGCGCCGAGCACATGCCCCCACTTCCTTCATTCATGTTAACAGACCTTAGTATGTATTAGTGGGCTGCCAGTCTTACATTGGGCGATGTCTTGACACAGCAGTTTACAAAAGTAATTCTCTCTCTTGATAAGACAGGGACAAGCCATGGGATGAGGTGTCTAGACCACCCTGTATCGGTTGATACACAGATAAAGTAACTTATTGAATGTAATGAGAATGTGTAAGAAAGTAGATATGTTGTAAAATGTCAATTTATTCATTGTTAGCAGGCATAAACAAATTGTACAATGCCAGGTATGCTGATAGCTCACGATGTCTGCTAAAGATCAACGCCTGCGGCATTGCCAAAAACGGTAAGTGACGACGGTGGGGCAACTCATTGGGTAGATAGGAACATGACGTAACGTCACCCGCACACTCGCGAGCTAGCTCGGCAACTCGTCTCTGGCTCGGGCTCGGGCTCGGGCTCGCACGTGCCCTTATCCCGAGGCGAGGCGAGCGAGCCGCCAAGTTGGGCTTGGGCTTGGGCTCGCGGCAACACTACTTTGAATGTCGTTGGTATCTGCATGCCACCTGACATATATACGATACTTGCGAACAATAATTACAAGGTTGCGTATTGTATGCCATGAGCCATGCGGGCCGAAACCGTTATCGTATAGCCGGAGTTCTCAGCTCTCAGCTCAGCGACCTATGTCAGCTTCACGTGACTATAGACACAGTGAGTAACACTTTTGCCACGCTGGGGGGGGGGGGGGGGGGGGGGGGCGGGGGGGCGGGGGGGGGGGGGGCGGGCGGGGGGGGGGGGGGGCGGGGGCGGCGGGG
>WSUE01000171.1:15450-80705 GCA_019633535.1 Tulasnella sp. JGI-2019a
TTCCCCTGGGGGCCCAAACCGTTAGGTTTTCCCCGCTTTTCCACCCCAAACCCCAACCCCCCATTGGACCGTTACCGTTAATTTTTCCCCCTTTTTTAAAAATTTTGCCCCGCTGCCCCCCCCCCCCCCCCCCCCCGCTTTAGCACCCACTAACTCCAATTACCATCATATTTGTTCATGACGCGTAAATAGCACCAAGTCTAGTTGGCCAAGTGACGGTGCGGCCCAAGTCCCCGACCGCTCCATCAATAGTGCCACCAGGACCACCCTACCCCACTCTTACAACCCTCGAATGTGTGGAGTTGTCATATCATTCTCAATTTTTAGCGCAATACCTGATGGCAAAATGGACATGTCGAAGTATTCGGATCGCCCGAGGAGTGACCCGATGACTGATGCGCCAATTAGAACTTCGTTTAATCAACATCCATTTGGAGGCCTTTTGATTCTTCGGAGCGCGGGCATAGATTTCGACTGTAGGTCGAGTTCCGTAATCATAACCCCAGACGTTAACCGACCACACAATGATAGACTTTACAATGTACCCCTGATTTCGGTGAGCGGCCGAAACGGCGTTATGTGGCCTAAAACCGAACTGTCCCTTGGCGTCAGTCCAGATGTCTACCCGTTGTGGCCTCCTTCCGCTTGACTTCATCACCATCTTCATCACGACTGTCCCACTAACCTATTGAATAAAGGCACCTAATACTCGGTACGGAAGCTTTTTGATAGCCGGGACGGAATAATCAGTCCTTCTTAGCGAAGGATCAGCTCCGTCAACCTCCTTGCGTTGCGCGCACGCGGAGAATTCTTATACATAACGCTCTTATAATCCGCCGCTTCACTCCTCTCCTCCTCTCCTTTCTTTCCCCTTGGTCCTCTACTTCATCATGCCAGGTCATTCCCCGCACGACATTCAGAATCACATATATAGCGCATTTCTGAACAGCGCCACAACCGACGTCTCATTACGCATTCTCGCTCAGGGATGGGCCGTCGAGTATCACCTTCATCGGCTGGTGCTTATTCAATCTGTCAGTGCAGCCTCCGCCATAGGCCTTTGACGTCTTGCTGACTTGCTATGTTGCGCAGGGTTTCTTCAAGTCGCTTTTCACTCGAGGGTTTCAGGAGTCGTCTCGATCACAATTCAACAAGGACGGCGAGCACAGGGACGTCATTGATGTCCACTTTGACGATCCCAATATCACCCGAGCAGGCGAGTCCTCGTTTCTTTTATCATTTAAGCGCGTTTCCTGATCTTCGGCCCCCGCCGCAGCGTTCGAGTATGTCTCATCAATAATCACGCATTCTGTTCTCGGAGCTAACCGAAGCCACTTACCCCTTTTGGCACTATCACAGAATATGCATCTCGCGTTTGTACGGTGGTGGGCCAACACTATCAGTGTCACCCTCACTCATCCCATCCATCTCCTCACCTTTGACATCGAGTTTTCTTACTCCAACGCCAATGTACATCCCGCCACCTCCCCGCCATCATCCAGCAACCCCCCGGTTTCTTCTCTCCCTTATCGCCACATCCATGTACCTCCACATCCCTTCTGTAATGTCCCAAGCCCTCTCTCTTGTACTATCAACACTCGGCCCCACAACAGTCATCCGATATCTTGACTTTGCACTTGGAAACGGGATTGGGGAGTCTGATGGGCCTGGCGATCTCAGTTGCGTCCTCGAGTTACAAAGCGTTGGAAAGGATATTGATCTTGCAGTGGAAGGAGATGCTCATTCGGATTACCATCCTTCGCCAGTGTTAAGCGCGACAACGCATGATCATGAGGATTGTAGCTCAGAAGGTTCCCTGCCTGACACTCCAGCAAGGAAGCATGGCTGCGAAGGGTCTTGTAGTGATCCACACATCCACAACAACGATTCTTCCGTACATGTACCTGATGTGGAGGTGACCGACGCCGATGGGAATCACAAACGAGCATCGCCCGGGATGGCAGCGTTTAAACCTCACTTCAATTATGGGCTCGTTGGGAACAAGATCGGGGAAGCGTGCGCTTGCTGGCTTGCCAGGTGGTCGACAGATATGCTACCATACGAGGAGGAATTCATCGCCAAAGGTACCGTAGCCCCACCCCCTAACCAGAATCACAACGTCATCACCGCGAGGAAATCGATGACAACGTTCGCAACTAGCGGCGCAACCAGCGTACCCCACTCCCCGCTCGTCAATTTGACCTCGCCTGCAGGGACTAATCAACCACCACTTCGAAACGCCACATCGACGCGGTTCCTTGAAGCGGCAGCTAACAACAACACCCTCGTGCGTGATAGTACGAAGCGTCGTGCCACCGTATCCACGGATCCTGTGGGCGCAGCCGCAGCACGACTTTCATCCCTGGCTAGCTCCTCTACGTCTGCGTCGAAACTGTCGCAAGCTGTTTTGCGGCCGCCGGCGATCTGGTCTAGGAACGGCGGGATGAGCGCTCGATGGGTTCGTGGATTGATTTCAAGCGACGATCTATTCGTGAAGGGCGGAGAGATGGAGCGGTATGAACTTGCGACGAGGGTGGTTGAGATGCGAAGGCGGGAGATATTAGCGAGTAAAGTGGCAGAAGAAGAGGAAGATATACAAGAGGAAGAGGAAGAAGAGGAGAGAGAGTGGGATATTTTGTTCAGAAGCGGGTTTTACTATTCTAATCTGGTAAGTCGCTTCCTGCGTTTATGCGAGTTTCGCCACTCCTTGATATGCAAATCGTTTGATCCGGTGTTGCTATAGTCATTGGACGACCTCCTCAAGATCCAAAACGACGTCTCTCCTACAACGCACCGACCATTCGTCCCCATCTCAGTCCTCCAGAACGCACACTGGAACCAAGCAGTCCTGCGCTCACATATCCTCTCGAGGCCATCGGTGCCTGGCTCACCCACCCATCGCCCAAACCGATCCGTTTCCCCACCTGCCTCCCCCCTGCCTACGCCGGCGTCACGGTTCCTCGGCATTGAGGAGGTCATCGAGAGTGCTTCGAGCACTTCCTCATTTGACCCAAACGCAATAAGAAAGACGTTTTCGCCAGTATTGTCAGACGGGTCGAGATCTCTTGGGGGTGAACCATCCCCAGGTGCCGTCAGTGCATTGGTCGAGGAAGCTACTGGAACCGTTACGAGCAATGCAAGCAACGGTAAGAAGAAGGAGAAGCAGCAGCCACATGTCGATGAGGAGAACTTCTTTGGGTTGGCATTAAATGGGAGGAAGGACGCGAAAGAATTGGTTAACGCTGGACCTGAACAGTACCATGACGGGAAGGACTCCAAATGGACGGAGACGGAACCTTGTCGGTGAGCTTGTCGAGACAAAACGGTTGGATGGACGCATACTGACCCTTACGCGTAGATTCTCCGTAGAATTCTGGGATGTGCAGGCCATGAAACCTTCAAGTCGCCTGTACAGTAACACCGTTTGGTGTATGGGCTCATTGTGGAACGTCTATGTTCAAGTCGTTCGGAAGAAGGTCGTGGGCGGGCCGTTATCGTACCAGCTCGGAGTTTACCTCCAACGCCAATCCTTTGTCGAGTCCATCCCAGCACATTCTGTTCCAAACCTTCCACCTTCAATTCCGCGAAGCACTGCGTTTACGCATAGCTTCTCCATGAGCTCGGCAGACGTATCTACTGCTCCGACTTCAACTCCGACGAGGAGACCGTGGGCTGTTCCGGCGCATTCGACATCCAGCTCAGCGTTCCTGCCCATTACCAGGTCGATGACGACGACGCCTGTGGGGTCGCCTCCTCGAGCCATGGCGACAACCACAACCAATCATCTTAGCCTAAACCTGACGGGGGCGATTAGTACGCCAGGAACGCCTGTTGCAGCCTCCACGCTGTCTCTTGCTCCGTCCACTACTACCTCATCAAGCGCAACATCTCCTCCGATGCCGCTCCCTTTGACGTCGACCTCACCCACCACACCACATAGTCCATGGAGAGACCCTCGCCAAAGCATTCGAGCATACTTTTCAATCAATTGTCCAAGCGCGACGGGTGCATCTTCGACAAAGTTTTGTTCAGCGCCGGATTCGTTCAATGTGACACAGAGTTGGGGTTGGAAGAGCTCTAAGGCGGAAGAGTGGATCGATTTTAGCGACAAAGAAGGGGTGGACACCGGTGCAGGGAGGAAGCCGGAGTGGTGTAGCTTGAGGGCGACGATCGTAGTCGGTGTTGTCTGAATCGTCTATGGGCGCGTTCTGCCGTCGGTGCAATCTTTTCTGTTGTTCTGCTAAATGTGGTGTAAAATATTACCAAACTCCCCATAATCATGTATGATAGATGTACAGTGCCGATATTTAAGTCCACGTCCAGACCACAACCCAGAAAGCATCGAGAGAGATATTAATCTGTTCGTGTTGTCAGGCAGGTATGAGGGCAGAATTGACGTTTTATTCCCATACATTTTCAACTTTAAGGGTCTGTGATTTCATTGTAATGTGCCTGGCATTGTGATTGCACTGTGATCGCATTGTGATTACCCATGAATACGTATACCGTACCCAACGTAATTATAGCGCTCTTCTTTCTAGATTTGGCGGTAGGCTCATGCAGCAGCTAACCGGGTACGCTATCGCAGGAGCAGTGTTCAACTAACATTCAAGAGGTTGGCGGGCCTTGCTAGGTGGATTCCCATGCTGGCAGGATGAGTGCATGTCATACACTTGAGTAGCTATTTTTTATCATTAAACTAGTTTGTGGTGGTGGCCACAACTGTCCCGAGCATGGTGTCAAGGGGCTTGGGCCTCCCGGCAAGGTATCTAAGCGGGCCTCAATGCGGAAAAGCAAAGCACACCACGATCACAATGCGATCACGATGGTACTTCGGTTTTGGTATCTGGCAGTACGGATTCCCTCGACTCAAGGGTCATCAGGGTTCGGTACGGGTGACGAAAACGCTTCGATCGAGGTGAAAGCATGTCCAATGTAGCGAAACCGACCTAATCACAAACCCTGACACACAAAAACATGCGATAGGTGGCTGAAAGCGTATTATTCAATGAGAAAAGACTTTATAGGCAGTCTACCGCCCTACACTATCAAGCCCGTTGATGGCATCAAGTTTTGAGAGTAATTACCATTCCATAAAGTAAAAGGCATTGCAGCCCCCTGCTTCAATATCAGCAACTCTACTTTCCAGTCAGTGCAGGTTGGTAGATACAAGTTCAATTAGCTAGTAATGAGGTCATCTTACGTGAAAGATCGTGTAGAATGGGCTTAAAGTAAAGCTACGATAGTGAAATCAACTTCAATCGAGTTGCATGCATTGCAAACTTTAAGCGTCTACCCCAGTAGCCCTACATGAGTGAATTTGACCTGAAGTCCATCTAGAACTCTGCGGTAGAAAATTGAATTCCAGGATGTTCGCTTGATGAAACCGGTATTACTTTGCGAACGCTACGATGTTCAAAAGGGCGGTCAGATATAAGGTTACATTTCCCATTAAAGCGACCGATGCAACTTGGAAGAGGACTTACCCGATTTGATGTCAGACTTAATATTACCCTCTGCTTTCTTTGCGAGTCCTGCAACCACTGCCTGAAATATCTCGTTCTGAGCGACCGAGTGAAGGAAGATGCTGGTTTTGGAGTGTTTGAGCTCATCGACGTGTGCGTGCCATTGCTCGGGGAGGAAGGCATCGAAATTGCCGTTGTGGTACTCGATGAAGCCATGCTGACTGTCATACGGGCTTAGAACCACATTCTAGAAATAGTAGCATCCATCCGCAAGGAGTCAGAAATGTGCATGCTTTCAGGAAGTTGCGAGAGACTTCATGTGTCACTCACCACGATGTGGTCTGGGTCTTTGCGCATATACTTGGTCATTTCATCGCTAATGTTGTAATTGTTGAGAGCCGGGCCTATTAATACCCAAGTGCCGTTGTGCCCCAAGGAGACCTTGCTGAAACCGCCTCTGGGTCCCATGGCCAACGCCGTCATGAGGCAGTCATGAGGCATGTCATGGGCATATATTGTGTCTGTGTGGGTGGTGCCTATGTAGAATCGGTCGATATTAGTGGCGTCAACCTCGATGTTGGTGATCGTGGCCTTGGTGCCGTAATTGGCGACGATCGCCGCATTGATCTTTTCTGGAATGTCATAGCTATCTACGCAACAACGTCGTTGAGCGATGTGAAGTCTTGAATGTAAGCATTGCCGAGTTCACCATGATCTTTCTCGCCTTGAATGTACCAGCCACCATTGGGGAACAAGTTGAGACACTTGACGTGCTTGGCCACATAGTGCTTTTCTTCTTTGAGGAGTTTCTCGAGCTTTTCTGGCAGGTTTTCCCTAGAATGACGAATGCGTTCAAAGGCACGAGACGGTCAGCTTAGTATTGTAATATGATCAAACAACATACCAATACGCCTTTCCATCTCCATTGTTGAAGTAGTAGCTTTGATTTGGACCGAAGGCGAAGATCATGATTGCTCGGGTGGGAGTGAAGATGTGAGAGGAAGAATTGTTTTATGCACGACAGCGCAATCGTCAGGCTATCTAACGCCGTAAAGTGTGGCCCTGGCCGCGATGCTCTGGAAGTCATAACACTGACACCCCTGCCAAGCATCCTAATTATAGACCGGCTATTTCGAACACCGTTCCCGACCATCTTACTCATCACAGCGCGGCGATGGAGAACAAGGGAAACGATAAAGATATAATGTGACATGTTTGTAACTCGAGAAACTGACGAACGGGGGAAGACGCGCTCCAACGTGTATCCATACCATAATGAAGCGATGTTAATTTGTAAGCTCGAAGCCGCGAAAGTCTCCGGCGCTGTATAAATATGGCCTCTGACGCACGTTCAGGACCCAGTAGCAAAGGATCAACTAGTTCGCGAGTGCTGTGATATACCAGGTTTAGACGATCAAATGTCAACCAAAAGGAGGAGACCCGGAGAATGTGCCTACCCGATTTGATGTCGTCCTTAATTTTATCTTTGCCCTTATCTTCAAGTTCGCCGACGACCTCCTTAAAGACCTCGCTCTGGACGACAGTGTTGAAGAAGATGCTGACTTTGGAATGCTTGAGCTTGTCGACATGTACATGCCATCCCTTGGGAATGAAATAAACGAAGTTGCCGTTGTGGTATTCAATAAAGCCATGTTGGTCGTCATATGGACTTAAAACCACATTCTGAAAGTGAAGAAAAGAGTTAGAGAGCTGCTTGGTGCCGGGGAGTTCAAAGAGACTTCTAAGCCACTTACCACGATGTGATTTGGGTCTTTACGCATGTGCTTGACCATTTCCTCGTTGTTGATGTTGTAGGAATTGAGCGTAGGGCCCTGTAGAACCCAAGTACCGTTATACCCTAAGGAGACCTTGGTGAAACCACCTATAGGTCCCATCGAAAACCCCTTCATGAGGCAGTCTTGAGGCATTCCGTCCAGATACATAAGGCCTAGGCGAGTCGTCCCGATGAAGAACCGGTCAGGATTGGTCGCGTCGAACTCGATATTGGTGACTCTGGCTTGGGAGCCATTGGCGACGATGTCTGCTTTGATATTTGCTGGAACGTTTTCGTCATCTGCGCAACAACGTCGTTAGACGGCTCAACGCCAATGCGGTCCAAGTAAAAGCAATTTCACGCTTACGATAGCTTTTCTCGCCAAGAATGTACCAGCCACCGTTTGGGAATAAGGCGAGGCAGGTAACGTACTTGGCCTTGTAGTGCTTGTTTTCTTTGATGAGCTTCTCGAGGCTCGCTGGTAGATTTTGCCTAATGCAATATGGTACAATGAACAGCAGGGTTTGCACCGGCGGTCAGAGCTGTGTCAATATGGAACGGTCCATCAGCGTACCAATGGGCTTTCCCGTCTCCGTTATTAAAGTAGTAACTTTGGTTTGGGCCGAAGGCGAAAATCATAATTGTTGGGGAGAATGGAGGCGAAATTGCAGGAAGATATCGACGAGGATATCGACGAGCGCTGCTTTTGAGAGATACGGCAAGGAAGAGGGGCCCGCCAGTGTCATGGTGATGCAAGGAGTGTGACCGGGTATCCTAAGCCGTGTAGCGCTCCTTTGACCGCGATCATCTGAAGTCATGCTCTAAAATTCGCACCAGGGACTGTTCTGAGATATGCATCCTGAAGATTGAATGTCCTTTTTGTGCCGCCAGAATCCAGAAATAAATTGGCCGATACCGTAGTTAGGTCCCTTGTCACCGTGGAGTTGGGAGACAAGGGTGAAGAGCTTGGTCAACATTCTGAACAAATAAACAATGCTTATTATTCCTAGGGTGTTCTCCCTCCGTTGGCACCTAAGGATACCATAACTCCTTCCAACGTTCAGATCGATCATTCTCTCTCAGCGAGGGATAAGGCTGCACCATATCACCAAACCTTTGGACCCCAACCAATCGGGCGATTCAGTTTCCAGTGGGGTGCTCGCTGCTGACTATCCAGCCTGCGCTCTGTCCCATTTTGAGATTCGAGGTTCCGTGCGCTGTGGAGATGAGGGCCAATTCGCTCTACGGCCCGTGCGTTCAATGGAGTGCAATCAGGGAGGTCGAGGTCCAGACTCACGAACCAAGCGTCCCTGGCTGAGGGGGCCACTGACGAACTGTGAACGACACCTGGGAGAGCAGCCATGCCACTGTTCGGGATAAGCAATCAAATTAGGGCCTTCATTTCGTTGAAGATGACAGTGATATTGTTCGCGGGATTGGGGGATAAAACTACTCAGTCCCCGAATCGTGCCATATTGTGCTAATACCCTTCCTCCACCTAAAAATGCTCTGGGATCCATCCTCCTGCGATCGGTTCCAAATTGATAAGAGAATTGCAAAAGAGCTTCGAACCAGAGGAGAGCATGCGAGATGAATTCGTTTGATCCCTATATGACTGGCTTCTTGCATGGGCTGCACCTACAAAGGTGAGATATTGATGTGCGAACCCCCTACCATCAATTTTTGATGCCACCACGTCTATGGAGACCGAGAGGAGCTCGCTATTTCGCGCGTTGCCTTCGGATGTTGGCACAATCGGGTTTGGGCTGCAACTTTAGCATCGGAAGTCAGTGCGTCGCATATTCAAGATTCAGGCCCCTATAGTAGGAAGTACTCGAAACCAACACCCCTTTACAGTTCGCGGCCTTCGCATCCTTTCGAAATTGCCTCATTTTCCAAGGTTTTCTTAAAATCGTCGAGCATGCCGCTCACCACATCGCACACGATCCAAACACCGAAGTCGATAATGAACTAGAGTGAACAAATCCAGATCCTTGACAATTGGACCCCAGCAAAACACTTCTCAGCAGGTCATCGCTATCAATTAAGGGCTGCGCCGAGGCTACGTGGCGATGGAGAGGAAGGGAAACGGCAATGATATAGCGTGACGTGTTTGTAACTCGAGAAACTGCAAGAACGGGGAAGGCCCGCTCCAACGAGAGTCCACATCATAATGCAGTGATGTTAGTTGTAAGCTCGAAGCCGCGAAAGTATTGGACCCTGTACAAATACAGCCTTTGATGCACGTTCAGGACCTGACACAGGGTCAAAGCACGGGTTTTGCGCTGCACAAAACCGAAGTTAAACCGATGCTAAACCTGTGCGTAACTTCAGGTTTCCCTTGTTCCTAAGCCATTACCATGGCAACAGGGAAACCCTGAAATCGTGCACAGGTTTAACTTCGGTTTTGTGCAGGCGGAAACCCGACCTTTGACCCTGTGCATGACGGCAAATGATCAACTACTTCGGGTTCAGACGATCAAGCGCCGACTAAAAGGAGGAGCCAGAGAATGTGCTTACCCGATTTGATGCCGTCCTGGATATTGTCTTTGCCTTTATCTTCAAGTTCGTCGACGACCTCCTTAAAGACCTCGCTCTGGACGACAGTGTTGAAGAAGATGCTGACTTTGGAGTGCTTGAACCTGTCAACGTGTACATGCCATCCCTCGGGAAGGAAATAAACAAATTTGCCGTTGTGGTATTCAATAAAGCCGTGCTTGTCATCATATGGACTTAACATCACATTCTGAAATGAGGACAGGAGTTAAAGAGCTGCCTGGTTCCGGGGAGTTCAGAGAAACTTCCAAGTCCTTTACAACGATGTGATCAGGGTCTTTACTGATGTGCTTCGCTATTTCCTCGTTGTTGATATTGTAGGATTTGAGCGTGGGGCCCTGTAGAACCCAAGTTCCGTTATACCCTAAGGAGACCTTTGTAAAGCCGCCTACAGGTCCCATCGCAAACCCCTTCATGAGGCAGCCTTGAGGCATGTTGTTGAGGTACATGGTGTCTGTTTGAGTCGTGCCGATGAAGAACCGGTCGGGATTGATCGCGTCGAACTCGATGTTGGTGATTCTGGCTTTGGTGCCGATATCTGCCTTGATGTTTTCTGGAACGTTTTCTTCATCTACACAACATCCCGTTGGACGGTTCAACGCCAATGCAGTCTTAGCAAAGCAATTTCGCGCTTACGATAGCCTTTCTTGCTGAGAATGTACCAGCCACCGTTGGGAAACAGGGCGACACATCCAACACGCCTGGCTTCGTAGTGCTCGTCTTCTTCGAGGAGCTTATCGAGGCTTTCTGGGAGATTTTTCCTGATGTAATATGGTAGAAGGAAGAGCAAGGTTTACACCAGCGATCGGAACCGTGTCAATATGAAACAGTCCACCAACTTACCAATGCGCTTCCCAGTCTCCGTTGTTGAAGTAGTAGCTTTCGTTTGGGCCGAAGGCAAAAATCATGATTATCCAGAGGGGTGGGGGTGAAACTACAGGGGTATATCGACGAGCGCTGCCTTTGAGAGATATGGCAAGGGAAGAGGGGATTCACTGGCATACTCTGAAGATACGCAAATCAAGCCATTTATACGCACTCGGAGGGGCGCTTATGGGCAGCGTCATGCTGATGCAAGGAGTGTGACCGGGTATCCTAGGCCGTACAACGCTCCTCTGACCGTGATCATCTCTAGTCACATTGGCACCAGGGGAGTGTTCCAAGATATGCATCCCGAGGACAGAATGTTCAGCCGAAATCCAGAATAAATCCGTCTGGATCGATGCCCGTAATTAGGTCCCTTGCCACCTCAGAGTCGGTATGGCATGATGTTTACGGAATTGAGTATCCAACGTGCCGCGAGGTCCATGTGAACTCGGGGGGAATCAATTTTATAAACCGCTGACAGACGTCGTGCGGTGTCAAGACGCGGTCCCATGTGAACTCGGCACTTGCGGCAACGATAGAAGTATCCACACGGAGCAATTAGGTTTGCTTGACTAACCCAATGTGCGGGAAGGCGTCAATTACTCGGCGGTACATATGGAGGAGTGGATGACAGGTATAGGGAACGGTAAGGATCCAGACTTGTGACCAACCGAACGAGCGTTGATCATCTATTAGGGCGAAGGGCGCCCGCCAGCCGGTATTAACTCGCAAATGCTGTGATATGTCAGGTTCAGACGATCACATAAAACAGTCAAGAGAATCGGAGAAAGTGCTTACCCGATTTGATGTCATCCTGAATATTATCTTTCGCCTTATCTTCAAGTTCGCCGACGACCTCCTTGAATACCTCACTTTGGACGACGGTGTGGAAGAAGATACTAGCTTTAGAGTGCTTGAGCTTGTCAACTTGTGTTTGCCATCTCTCGGGGAGGAAACAGACGAAGTTGCCGTTGTGGTACTCGACAAAACCATACTGGTCGTTATATGGACTTAGAAGCACGTTCTGAAAAAAGAAATCATCGTATGTACATGAAATAATTAATTCCAGGACGTTTGAAAGACGTTCAAGTCACTTACAACAACGTGCTTAGGATCCTTACGCATGTGCTTCGCCATCTCTACGTTGTTGATCTTATAGGAGTTGAGCGCAGGGCCCTGTAGAACCCAAGTGCCGTTGTGGCCCAAGGAGACCTTCGTAAAGCCGCCTACAGGTCCCATTGAAAACCCTTTTATAAGACAATCTTGAGGCATCTTGTCGAGGTACATGATGTTCTTGTGAGTCGTGCCTATGAAGAATCGGCCGGGATTGGCCGCGTCAAACTCGATATTGGTGATTCTGGCTTTGGCGCCATTGGCGACGATATCTACGTTGATCTCTTCTGGAATGTTATCGCTACCTATACAACAATATCGTTGAGAGGTTTCATTGCGGGGGAGCCCTGGTAGACTTCAAATTTGAATAAAAGCAACGTTACACGTACGATAAGTTTTCTCGCCGAGAATGTACCAGCCACCGTTCGGAAATAAGGCGACGTAGTCAACGTGCTTGGCCTTGAAGTGCTTGTCTTCCTCGAAGAGCTTCTGGAGGGCCTCTGGAAGGTTTTCCCTGGGGCAGCAGAGAAGCGAGAGGTGAGACACCACAGCGAGAGCCCTTATATCTGCGGCATACCAACTATCTCCTCCACTTCCATTGTTGAAGTAGTAACTTTCGTTCGGACCGAAGGCGAAAATCATGATTGTTAAAGGGGGGCGAAGTTGTTGGTGAGCGCTGCTTCGTATGAGCTGGCACAGATGTGCTTTGAAGATATGTTGGTGCGGATGGTTGGCATGTATATATACTTGGTCGGGCGCTTATGAGCCCCTCGTAAAGACGATGGCCTGGGGAGGTTGTACGAATGTACAAGCCCTCGAAGTGTTCTGGGAGTCTCGGGAGGGCCGGGAAGCCCGGGGAGACATTGTGTAAAACAAACACTTTGCTCAGGGTAAGTGTACTCACGGGTGCTCCCGGAGTGGTACAGTGCTCGCGAGGAAGCGGTTAGAGATAGAGTGAAGAGCTCTCTATCTCCCTATCCTCTGGGGAACTCTAGATCTAGACCGCAGGTATGGTATGCCAAGCCAGCTATGTGAAGTGCTGCCCTGACCGCCACAGCCATGATCTAAAATTAGCCCATGAGAGTGTTTCAGGATACACGTTTCGATGAGTTGATGCTTCCCAAGATCCAGAAATAAATCTTGCTCGCTGAGTCAGGCAACTCTTCCATAGAGCAGAGCCGAGACAGCTCGGTGATGCTACAGAAAGAAAATGAGTATGTAGCATTTTCGCTGGCCCGGTGAGCTCAAAGTGGTAGCATCAGGTGATGCAAGTCTTCGCATAGGCAGTTGAAAGGGCTGTGCGGCTGTCAAATTCCTAATACACGAATGATGGATTCATGAAGCCCGTCACTGTATAGAACATCGATGACGCCAAAAGGCTTAGCTCGAGTCAACCTCAATTGCTTATCAAATATGCATTGATCTCCAACCGATGATGCTAAGATCAAAGCAGGTCATGGTCATGAAAAAGTTACCAATGTTGATGTGGTAATTCTCTCCCTGTTGCGGCAGTGCTTGACGCAGCTTCTCAGTCACTAGGGCTCCGCACGGATAGGATTGGATTTCCCAAACCGCGGATTTGAATCCCGGATTCCGGATTCGGATTCGGATTCAGGCTTTGGTGTCTATCAAACCGCGGATTTGTATCCGGAAAAATCCACGGATCCCGGATGCTGACACGGATTGTAAGAAGTGAGGGATCGGACTAATAATCACGCAAAGATTAATCTTTTAGAAGCTAATTAGCTCACTTAGTATAGTCACTTCGAATATTTGTCTTTGCTAGTTTATAAGACGGGCTATTAGAACTGAATGATACCATATATCGGATATGACATCATTGCCCCCTCTGGAGTATCACTTGTATCTGCAAGGTGCTGGCCTCATACTACTGGATATTACTACGAAATGCTTCTAAAAGTAATTATCTAAGAAAAATACAATAGATAAGGTGATTCCCCGTGACTCTTTGTTCATGTCAGTGAAAATCCGGGAGTGGCCAGGGCCATCCGATCCGTGCGGAGCCCTATCAGTCACCCAAGCGCCTTGGTCACCACAACCATGTGCAGGCGATCGGAGCTGCATTTGAACAGATCTCCAAGCACGATATTAATCTAATGCCTGTCATAATTTGGACCTATCCATTGTTTTGATTCGCCAAGCTTGAAGAAGGTTAATACCGCTAACGGCCGGCCGACATAGACCGATGGAGCTGACAAGAAGCAAGGCCACCAAGCGAGGACATATGCCGCCTTGCGATACGTCGTGAAAGGTCTATTCATGAGACGCATCAGCAGTTTGGAGCTGCTTCGTGAGAAGAGTCTTGCTCTAGGGGTCCGGGCAGCACTGGGAGACAGGTACGAATGGACCGGCTCGATCTGGTATATCTATTCACTGGCTCCCGCTCGTCCACAAGGATAAAAACAGAAAATTTCCGTTTGCGAGTGGGATTTTGAGAGCTAAGTGGAACTGTAAAGGGGTCGTGTCGTTGAGAACGGGGCGGGATGATTCCGAGGTCAGGGCTTGCTCAGGGGGAGAGCAAATTCCCCTCGTACAGCGCTCAAAAGGAAGCCTCACTGCCTCCTTGTAAACTGCAGATGAAGTTTAGGATGTACTCAATTGCTCAAATAGGTCGTTAGACTTGGGGCCCTCTGCGCCTGCGCCCTCTATTGGTAGTGCCTGATGTCTGCGCTGGATCCGAACACTTCGGAGAGACAAAACTCGGGCCCGCATAAACGCATCTCTACCAAAAGGACGAAAGCCTCGAGAAGGAGTAAATTTCCGTAACCCCCGTCATAGCAAGACTCATCCAAACAACCCGTTTGTGGCTCCTTCTATGGCATGTCCACTTTCTTCTCGATCTCCTACGTACCAGAAAGAGGTCTCGGTTAAATCGTATCTAGCGGGTTGTAACACATTCGCAGGGTCAGCACGATAACAACAATTGATAATGTGATAGTAAAAATTATTACCCTTTGCGGTTCTCATCGGCAGAGACTTGATTGCTGGAGCTTTGGCGAAGGCTTGCGACTCTTCGCGCTGCACAAGGCATTTGCCCATTTAGTAGTATGAAAAAGGATCTCGGCTCGGATATCAATTACGGTTAAAACAGTTTCGGAACCGAGACTCTGGGTAAACCTGATGATCGACCCTGCCAGGCAAGTCCCAGAGGAGCAATAAAACTGGCCTGGACAATATGTGCCGGAGAAGAACCGCATTGGGCGCGCCGTCAACAGACAGCGAGACAATTCTGCCAAGTGAAGAATTCGCAGTTATCACCGGTTAATTCTCCTCCAGGATCAGATCCATATAGTATATGTGCGTTCGTGCCATAAATAATTGAATTGCGTTCATGATTAGCCGACTTATATTTTACCGACAGCTCGTATGTTTCAAGGGGCGAGCTTTCCGAGGCCACAGTCAAGTGATCTGTATACACGGTGCGTTGATGGCGGCCGGGCCGCCTAGACGTTTGGCCTGTCTTTGTCTTACCCATTGCCCCCAGATTCCAGATTTAAATCTGCTAGATATAGGATTAGCCATCTTCTCAAACTGCATTGCAAAAAGTACAGTTGTGACTTCCAACGCATAGAAAGTCCCATTTCCGGCATCTTAAAAACTGCAGGGCGCCTTCGTTGTTAGTTCCGGGCCGCAGCTGGCAGACCGTTCATCCAAAGCACGGTCCTGGTGCAACCGAGCTTGCGGCCGGAACCGAGCGCCGGAACTTGCTTTTTGGTACCTGGTTATCTGGCCCGAAATCGGGCACAACGATTCAGCCACTGTTCAGCCTAAACCAATCCTTGGATATTCCCGGTGAACTGCTTGAGTGCGCAGTCTCAAGCGGCCCCAAGCCTCAGCTGGCTTCACTCCTCCCAGACTTTCCACTCCATGTTTTACCAGTACGCCGGACATCCGGCGTGACATGATTTTATGTTGGGGCGAGTATAAATTATGGAGCGGAATGTCTCTGGTTTCATCAGTGGCATTCGTTCCCTCCTCTCCTCCCCCGCACATCTCCCTCATTCCCTCATATCTCCTTCCTTTAACGATTTGAAATATGGGCGGTGGAATTGTCGCTAGTGCGGGCGCCTCAAGCGGTATCAACGAACTTCTCCATCCCGGCGCTTGGTATAAGAACTCAAGATTGGTCAAACTCAACCTATGGATTCTCTTGCTGCTTATCACGTCCTCTACCAATGGTTATGATGGTTAGTTTTTACCGCTCGGTGTATTAAGGATAAGAACCGTATTTAACTCTCGACTTATCTCACCTGTAGGTTCTATGATGAACGGCCTCCAAACGCTTAAGCAATGGCAAGTAGCTTTCAATAATCCATCCGGTGGGATGGTAAGCACTTCTTTCTCCGTGGATCAAGAAGGAACCTAATATGACTTCCCCTATATAATCAGCTCGGCCTTCTCAACGCGATCCAGAACATTGGTATACTCACCGCTACCCCGCTCGCGCCATACGCAACCGATGGCCTTGGCCGCCGCATACCGATCATCGGTGGAGCACTCTTGATGGTAATTGGCACCATAATCCAGACCACTTCCCATTCTGTTGGCCAATTCATCGGTGCTCGCTTCCTCATCGGATTCGGTCTCACATTTGCGGCCAACGCCGCTGCTTGCCTCACTACCGAACTCGCATACCCCTCCCAACGTGGACCACTTACATCCACCTACAACTCTCTTTGGTATTCGGGCTCCATCATCGCTGCTTGGACGACGTACGGATCCTTCCGCATCGGCAGCTCCTGGTCTTGGCGTCTGCCTTCCGCCATTCAAGCACTTCCTTCGCTCCTACAACTTTCTTTAATGTGGTTCTGCCCTGAGTCACCACGTTGGCTCATCAACAAGGGTCGCGATGCTGACGCTCTCCGTACACTCGCCTACTACCACGCCAGCGGAAACGATCAGGATCCTCTCGTCCAATTTGAGTACAACGAAATCAAGGAGGCTATTGCTCTCGACCGCGCCATCGCTGAGCAGGTGTCGTGGGGAGATCTGTTCAAGACCCCTGGAAACCGCAGGCGCATGCGCATTATTATCGCCTTGGCTTTCGTGAGTGATATTCACGACAGTGGAACTGAACCGCACTAATCTTGTGGATTTTCCATAGTTCTCCCAATGGTCTGGAAACGGTCTCGTCTCCTACTATCTCTCCAAGGTCTTGGACTCTATCGGTATTACAGACGTCGGGACACAGAACCTGATCAACGGAATTCTTCAGGTTAGTGTTCTGGCACGCCCATATCTTCTCCGATTGTTGCTTATTCGCGCTCCCCTAGATTTACAACTTCTTTGTTGCTATCACCGCTGGTCTTCTTTGCGATAAGATCGGTCGTCGCAAGCTCTTCTTACTCTCCAACATTGGCATGCTCGCCTTCTTCACAGTTCAAACCGTCACCTCTGCGCGATTCGCTCAGACCGGTAGCCACGCCGCAGCCAACGGTGTACTCGCATCCATCTTCTTGTTTTACGGCTCTTACGACATCGCGTACACGCCTTTGATCGTGTCTTACACCGTCGAAATCCTACCTTATCAACTCCGCGCCAAAGGTTTCACCGTCTTCAACTTCGTCGTATCTCTGGCGCTCATCTTTAATCAGTACGTCAACCCGATCGCCCTCGCCGCTCTCGCTTGGAAGTACTATGTGAGTTTCAAAGCTTCTACTGCATTGTGCACACAGAATTGAAGAAGCTTGTCTCCTAGATCGTGTATTGCGCTTTCTTGGCCTTCGAGTTGGTTTTCATGTACTTCTTCATCATCGAGACTAAGAACCTGTCTCTCGAAGAGACGGCTGCTCTCTTCGATGGAGAGGAGAAGGCCTCCGAGCTACACGCTCGTGCCGCCCAGGACGCTGGTCTTGCTATGTCCAAGGGAAACAAGTCGCCTTCCATTGGTGGCGACGAGAAGGTTATTGACGAAATGGATGAGCACCATAAGGTGTAAACGGTTGATTTGTGTTTCATGACGTTCATTCATCAAGTTTATTGAAAGTTTCGAGTTCTCCGTTTGTTGTAGGATATCTCGATGATGATGTTTCAATGTGCATGGTTTTTCTTCCCATGGTGGATATCACGAGTAACTCCCCACGGTTTCCGATTCTCCCCTTATCAACCCTGTTCGCACTTCACCACCAACCCGCTTTTACCTAAATCTTAACTAAAGGCTGCATTTCCAACTGTTTCTATATCTAAAACCCGAATGGCTAATATCGCTGTCAAACGACTTGGCAAGGAGCTCATGGAGCTAAACGGCGCAAAGGTAACCCAAACCCAGTGACACACTTGTTACAACATTGTACATAGATAACTTACATCGTCTTTACCCGAAACACGATCCAAAAGACAGATCCGCCCGCAGGGATTACTCTGCTTTCGGGCGATAACTTCAAGGTCAGTCCTGGCGCCTCTACTCGTGTATTTCGCTCCAGCTGATGCCCACACACCACTTCTAAGGAGTGGAGACTTGGGCTCGAAGTGCTAGGTGATTGTCTTGGAGCAAATCAATGACTGAAGTTCGCTTACAATCTTGCTGGATAAATTTGTAGGGGAAAGCCTGTACAAGGTGAGGACGGATCTCGCACAGCTAGACAAGCTATCACACTTAGCTTGACCAAGGGGGAGAAATTTGCTCTAGTCTTCAAGTTCGGCAATCGATATCCGATAGAAGCGCCAGCGGTGATGTTTATTGTAGATGACGTTTATCACGCACCTTTACATCCAGTGAGTTGTTGAAGGGCGTCGTGCGTTATGAAAAGAGATATTTACTCCTTAACAGCACGTTTACAGTAACGGGATGATATGCGTCAGTAACCTCTTTATGCTTGACTGAGAGATTCGTGGCTAACTCCTCGTTGCTAGGCATCTATTCTTGGAAACGAGTGGTCCCCGGTCCTGAATGTTGCTGGTATGTGTCTACCAATTCCACAAGCTCCAACATCAAATGATGGATACGTTGTGCATGTTAGCTGTGTGCATCACACTCCAGTCTATGCTCGCATCTTGCAAGGTCAGTCCTTTCGGTTCCAATCTACTTTTAAAGCGTAGATGAAGTCTGAACACCTTGCCTATAACCTCAGGAGAAGACGCTTCCGTGAGTGCAGTGGATGTGCATCAACTTGGCCTCGTATTCAAACTCAACCCTTGGCCTTGTGATCAAGGGAGGATAACGATTCGTTCGTGCGGACCGCCCCCAGTGATCCACGAAAAGTCAGATTTGTGTACCATGATGATACTGTATAGGACGTACCACCTCAATTTCCTCAGCCGGTCTTGATTCATCTCTTGTCCGTCTACGTCCCCGCTGTATCTTGTTGAAATGTTGAAATCGCACGCGCTATCGACCATATTATGCCACGAGTGGGCACTAGAGACGTAGTAACCCATCGGCATATCAAATGCTGAGCTCTCAGATATAGTGCAGCTGTAAGATCTTTTTTATTTTTATTTTGCTATTCCCCGAACATGAGGCACGCTGAGTAAGCGGGAGCAACCCACATGTTGTTCGTCTCTCATCATGTCCACCACCATTCAAGCCATCTTCATCCGCGGCCACGAAACGCGGAACACCCCCAAACCTCACACCGTCTATCGCATTGAAGTTCAAGGCCCCATTCGCACATGGCAAGTGTGGCGACGATACTCTGAGTTTGATGACCTACACACCGAACTGGCCTCTTCCACTGGTGCTCCACCACCCACGTCTCTTCCCGGGAAGCACACTTTCAGCATTTTAGGACGATTTAACGAAGCTGCTATTACGGAGGAGCGAGTGAGAGGGTTGGAGTTGTGGTTAAGAGCAATTGTGGGGAACAAGGATGCGAGGTGGAGAGATGCGTTGGCGTTCAGGGAGTTCTTGATGATGCCAACCACGACAGCAACCACCGCGACGGCATTCAAAACCCCCAGTGCCCCCACTCCGTTTACTTCTTCCTCGTGGCTGGACGAACATACGGAACTGCAGTCTCTCATCCGTGACATCCGATCCGACGTAAACAAACGCAATGCGTTGTCAGACTCGGGGGACATCTCTTCATCGCATCAAGCCAATGTCGGAGCGAAGAAGAAGCTTTCCACTCTTCTGAACCGTATCGGTGGTCTCGCACACGGGCTAGATGCTCTTGGAGCTGCTGGGATGAGCGAGGGAGAGATGCAGAGAAGGGGAGACATGATTGCGCGGTTACAGGACGAATGCGAGAAACTAGGGAAGATGGTCATAGCCTCTCGACAATCCACTCGGCCATTCTCCTCCAACTCTGCAGCGCAGCAGAACCCGGCCTCTCAAGCCGACCGGGCTGCCCTCCTTGGCGATCGGACCGGTAGATCTAACGGCCCTACTACGACTCGTGTTTTTGGTGCTGCGGCGCTCGAGACGGATAAGACACGACCGTTGGACGATATGGGTCTGGTTCAGCTTCAGCAAACAGAGGTGGACAATCAAGATGCTCAGCTCACCCAACTATCCTCCATCCTGCAGAGGCAGAAACAGATCGGGGTCGCTATTGGGTCGGAGATTGCTGAGCAGATCGAAATCCTGGACCGGCTGGCGAACGATGTGGATACTGTGGGCGGCAAGTTAGCTGGGGCGAAGAAGAATCTGAACAAGTTGGGCAGTTAGCATGCGATGAAGATGTATCGGGCTTTGTTGAGCTTCGGGTTTGGTTTATGCTGTGAGTTATGGACTCATTTTCGCGTCTCAAAGTTGCTCCGAACTTATTCAGACCATATCAAGATCTGTGATAACTCAAATACACGCCTTTCAGGAACATTATATCGCTGAACTAGAGTGTAAGACGATATAATCTAAGCCTCGCTACTAGCGTTCGGAACATCCGATCCTTTCCCAACCTCGCCAATCGTGTCCTGAGCTTTCGGTTTGGCGGCCCAGTGCCCATGGCGGCCGTAGCCACACTAGCTTCAGTTTTCACACTCAAACTTACAAAACCTTTATGATACCTTTCATGCCCCCTGCCACGGCAGCACCTCTACCCGTGTTCAACGCCGTGGACTTGACAACCCCTTTGTCGGGAATCTTAGTAGCCTTCGTCTTAATCCTCCAGAAGAATCCCATGTGCTGTGAGATCTGTCAGGGTTGCTGACTTTACGTCCGTATCAACTTTGTGAACTCTTTCACTGTAGGTGTCGTCATCCCCTTCGTAGTGCCTCCAATATTGTACTGTACGGTGCACTATGTGATAAGCGGTGAGGACCTCTTTCTGCAGGGTCAACCACGAGGATCTACGCGTTTTGATCTCATAATCAAAGTGTCGTTCTGGATTGTTCGTCAGCTGCGAAACGTGCAATCGGCCACTGGCAATGCAGGGAAGCTCACTTATGCAATGCGACGGCGGACGACGTGTGCCATAACACCGTAAGATCCGTTCAGTCATGTGCCACGGAACTTGATGTCCACTGGTTTTCACTCTTTACTCTCACTATACCGCGTCTGAAATTTGCCTGGACAATGCTCTCAGCCAGTACTCGCTCTGTTCTTAGACGGGCATGCACCCGACGCGGAAACAGAATCATCGCGTCCGGCCTTCACACCTCCCATCGCTTGTTCGCTAAGAAGCGGACACTGAAGTTGTTCAAGCTGGCTGACATTGGAGAGGGCATTACAGAGTGTGAGGTCTTGAAGTGGTATGCAAGAGCCGAGTCATTTTATTGGTATTGGATACGTTTCTTATTCTACCGTTTCAGGAACGTGAAACAGTCTGCCAAGGTCGAACATTTCGATCAGCTCTGTGAAGTCCAAAGTGACAAAGCTTCGGTAGAGATCACCAGTCCGTTTGATGGTATCATTTCGCAGATACACGTTCAGGAGGGTCAGATTGCCAAGGTCGGCGAGGGTCTTTGCACTATCGAAATCGAGGAGGAGGAACACGCGCCTGCTACCATCGAGCAGAGCCAACCCGCACCCGAGGCAATCGCAGCTTCGAACCTCGTCACCAAGCCCGTGGAGGGGGCCTCCGGAGCGTCCGTATACTCTGAACCCGTTGTCCCAACCCCAGAGCCGAAAGTCTCACGACGAAGACACCCTCTAGATACCGAGTCTCATGATGTAGGACCGATCGGTGGACATGAGGTTGATACAAAGACTCTCGCGACTCCATCAGTACGGCATTTTGCGAGGGAGAAAGGCGTTCCACGCCTGTCACAGCTTTGGCCTGGCTCGGGAAAGAATGGGAGGATAGAGAAGAACGACGTTGAAGTGTGGTTGTCCTCCTCCTCTTCCGAGTCGTCTGCATTGCCGGAACGGGAGAGCTCGCAGGCTCAGCAAAACAAGTTATCTCCAGAGGCCGAGACTACAATCGAGCTTGGGAGGACTCGATGGGCTATGTGGAAAGCGATGGAACAGGTCAGAGTTGAGGCTATATTTTTACAATATACCCTATTCATCCAAATTCTGTCTTTCAGAGCTTGAAGATTCCGCACTTTGGGTACGTCTCGGAGGATGAGCACATACATTCCAACATCTGATAATTTTTCGTGGTATAGTTACTCGACGATTCTTGACCTCACGGCTCTTCACGAACTCTTGCCAGTACTTAACGCCAACATTCCACCAGAATTCAATCCTCCAACCCCGGCAAAGTTCCCTCCGGCAGTATCACCGTACTCGATCTTACCCAATAACACGCAACTGGCCATCTCAGGAGACGACAAGAGCTACTACACACGGATGACATTCCTTCCCCTGCTGTTGAAAGCGTTATCCCGGGCAATGCAAGAGTGGCCTCTATTCCGGTCATCCATCTCACAGCCGATCTCCGAAGGCTCTACATCATCCGACAAGCCCAGCCTCGTCATTCGACCCAACTCCGACATGGCCATCGCTTTGTCAACACCTACGGGACTCTACACTCCTACCATTCAGTCCGTCAACACCAAATCTGCATATGAGATCATGGGAGAGTTGCGACGTCTCTCCAGCCTTGGACGTACCGTGCCGAACGGACTGACGACGAAGGAGATGCCGCGTAAAGGCGCGACCATCACCGTTTCCAACGTTGGAGCTATTGGTAAGGGCGAGTTCGCTGCGCCGCTGCTCGTTCCTGGCGGTGGGGTTGCTATCGTGGCGATTGGTCGGGCCAAGTGGGTCCAGCGTGATCTTGGGAGGCGGTTAGAGGTTGGCGTCAGTTGGAGTGCGGATCATAGAGTAGTGGAGGGTGCGGAGATGGCTGCGTTTACTGAGACGTGGCGTGGATGGGTCGAGGAGCCCGGACGAATGGCTGCTGCCGGGCGTTGAGAGCAATGAAATAGCCTGACGATGACCCGAAAGCCCCATTACTTGGGTATAGATATCAAATAGCCCTAGTAGCCGGTAGCTAATCTATCCGTGGTCACTTATCGTGCATCGATCCGTATATCCATACACGATGGTTACCGATCATAAAGCCCAAGGAATCGCAATTAACCTACAAATCAAGAAGGAAAGACTAAGCCGAGGTTGAGAACAGAAAACGTGTCCCGGGTCTCAAATGTCTCCAAGCACAATGCACCTTAGAACGGCAAAGCCTTCCTAATATACTACACCACCAAACACCATGGGAGCCTTAGTATTAGGACCGGGAACACGTTGAAGCAGAAAGGCGAAATGGCCATATGGGGTAGATCAAGATAGTGACGCCAGTTGGGCTTGATCTTATGTGTTGGCGGTCGGTCAGAACCTTACGGTCTTCTGTGCTGGGAAAACGTGCCCAAACCTGAACGTTATCAAAAATGCGGATGACTACGAGCAGTACAATCGACGGCCCGCGACTAGTGTGAAGGGATTAAATTGGATTCGAAGTCTGTGTTCACTGATATGTGGTTCCCGAGCGAGAATGCATAGCTTCGAAGGGGGACGTGCAAATGAGATGTTGCAGTAATATGTTGATATAGTCAAGCGGGACTCTATAAAAGAGAGAAACTGTCAGGCTTCATTGTCATCCAGTACGAACAAAGCGTTACATGCAGCTATGTCTTGAAAGAAATGTTCCGCGCTCTCTGAAATCAAGAGGTAGATTTGGATACTCCTTGCGGGATCTGTTGCTCGTGAAATGCTAAAGCGAAGCAAAACCTTGAGCAGAGGTGCATTGAGTGGTGTGGAGCTTCACAACTCACGCAATCGATATTCCACAACTATCTCGGTCAATTTCTTCCTGAGCTCTGTTACTTTCCTTTCTCTTTCTTTCCCCATATCCAATTTCATCTTTGCAACTAGGGAAAGATTTAGGGACTGAATGTCCATCTTCGGGAATGCCCGGACAACTGCATTCATGACAGCTTCTTGACGAGTGGCCCGATATGCCTGCATTGCTCTTTCTAGACCTTGTCTGAGACTCCATTTATGGGCCGTAGGATTCTTGATGGCCTCCTCAGGGTCGCCTTGTTCGGTTATCCAGAAGCAGTGGTCGGCCACAATAATACAACCTACAGGGTGAACGCGAATACACCAGGTGTTAAGCAACCACCTGATTAAGCTTGTAAAATTCAAATACCTGCGATTAACTCGATAATAGTTTGAGCTTGAAGTGCCTGGGTCTACACACTCAATAAGTGGCATTAAAAGAGAAACTTAATTCAATAAGTTGGCAGTCCTCACTGGCCCTTTATACTCTAGGGTTTGGACAATTCGTGATCTGATGTGATCAGGCTAGAACATGCATTAGGTTAGCAATCACTCCAAATGACTGGTCTAGGCTTTAGGGAAAGCTGTTACAGCCTAAGTATTGAGGTGAGCAAAGTATCCTCAGGGCCAAAAATCAGCGGCACGTACTTCCTGGAATGGTAGGATATGACAACATCAAGGTGAGTTTTGCTCTTTGGACCAGAGTTTCCATGCTACTCACAAACTAGTATACAACACGGACCAAAAACATCGGGTTTTACATCAGCTTTATTAGAATAAATGAGGGATCGGATGGCCTACATTCTGAGTTGGGAAGAACAGTGAATTTTGTCAATGTATAAGGTTTTTTTTTCGACCTGAGAATAACGGCAGACATCACTCACCCCCTTCATAACAGGTGTGTGAAGATTTGGTACTGAGCTCTTTGATTGATGAAGATCATCTGACCATAAGACTCACATGTTGAAGCTCAGACTACAAGAGACATGTTAGAAATGTGTGATTCAAGATGTGGTGGTCATGCACTTACTTCCTAAAACAGAATGGCAACAGGTGGTTAAGTAAGGCCCATAGTCCTCATAATCGGATATCAACAGAACCCACCATCTGCAACAACAAGGACAGTGGGATCAATTTAGTTAATACTCCCATGAGATCATGATTATAGTACCTACCACCTTATTCAGTAATCATACAGGGGTGATCAGTTCAATGCTATACTCAAAGAGTGGAATACAATGTATTCACCCCCTAGCAGATTGATGGGGCAGGAATTAAAGTGTCCGGACAAATATCTTTACTTTAAGATCGGCCTATACTCACTGTCTGTGTTCATGTGGAGAAATATACTCTATAAGTATGTCGTACCGAGACTTAAGCATGCTGCACTCACTGAGCATGACTGTGAAAGGTGCAATAAGAGAAGTGAACACAGTCCTTGGACATGATACTCACTTTCTGAAAAGGCCAGGGTAATTCCTAGGTGAACATTGTTGCTACTTATTTGACCGCTTTGATTGCTTACCCGCTATAACAACGAGGATGTCAAATTTTAGAATAGGTATATTGATCCTCAGCCGCCCACATCACTCACATACTAGGTTGGTAATAATGGGATTGTTGTGAGAGGAAATAGTGACTAATAGATTAGTGCTCACATCCTGAGTTCGCAACATCGAAAATTAGAATAGTTAATACAGATGAAATGAACAATGTTACTCACAAGCTATAGAATTTGGGGTAAAGAGACAGTGTGAGTATGGTTGCCCTCAAACTGGGGCGCCCACACATGCAACTTACATCCTGTGGAGGCAGATATAAACAAGCAAGAATGATTCTAAGTTCTACACCAGGTTAATGTTGATACCCACAGTCTAGTATGACAGTAAGATCCCAAAATATTGGTGCCGACATATTGAGATCGGGATGTTCCAAAAACTCACATCCTGAGGTGAAGAGCATACAGAATAAGCAAATGATGGTATTGTGGTACTACGGTACTTACGTGCTAAAATCGAAAGTACGCGGGAGGACAACAAGTGAGCGTTGAGATGCACGACCACTTCTTGTGCTGACAATACTGACTTCCTGAAGAGAGGAAGCGCCAGGTGGAATTGCGCACATATCGATGCGTGTCAACAGGACAGATAAGAAGTGAATGGATGCTCGTTAGATCATTGGGCATGCCCAAAAGCGAGCAACTGTGGCGACATACAACTTGACGGTAGACGTGTGGCATCCAAGTAAGCACTCTGTGCACCAACATGCCAAGGGCTTAAGAGGATCTCAGATAGAGCAAGATCAAGCAAGTTTATCGCTCATAAAACTTACCATGGCGTCTTTCGTAGTATGTTGTGTTCAGGAGTAGCTCGACAACACTAGTCTCACGATTAGCTTCCACAGCCGGAATTCATCACGCGTGCAAGAACTAACTCCTCGATAGCGTACTCGAGCCTCGCTTCCAAATCGTACTTTTGAGCCGTGACGAAGAGCTTCTGAGCCGGCTTGTTGTCCTTGAGTACGTCCGCAGTACACTTCATCAGCGCATCACATTGCCCTTCTGGCTTATGAAGGTCTGTATAACCGATATGATCTGAGTAATTATGTAGCATTTAACGGCATCTTGGCTAACCTCTGAGGCGAACGAACGGCGGCTTTGGCGGTTCTACGATGTAGATCCGATTGAGCCAATGTTCCTTGAACAAACGCTCCGCCGCGCCCGACATAGCTCGAAACGCCTCGCGGAGGCTCAGATGCCCCTCATGACGCAGGTTGTTAAGCGTAGTAGATTCCAGTCCGTCGTATTTGGTGAACACTACAACAGCAGGAACTATCCAACCTTCGTGAGTGACGCTTCTATGGGTCGCCCTTGGTGCCTACCATCGCCAGGATTCGGTCCGAGGTCAAGCATGCGCATTTCTGCCTCGCCCAGCGGTCGTGCATTGTCAAGTGGAAAACAGATCCTGTGGAAGCCAGAAGAACGATCAGCCTGGTGTCGCCCAGCTGGGCTAACTATACGGATGGGCTGACCAGGCGGCGTGCACCCGATCCTTTGGTGGCGATTTACTTCGACGAGCGATAAACTTAGCGACCATGTCCATCTCCTCTGTCGATCCTGCTTCGATCCCGCGAGAGTCGTGAAAGGCGAACCCCGGGCGACTGGGATAGATGATCTCGCACTCGATATCATGCCCACCGCGCTATAAGCCAGGTCGAACCAAAAACACAGGTCAGTCTGTGGGCGATATCCCCATATTTTCAAAAGTACATTTAGTGTCGGATCGAGGGTTTCCAGATCTGTGATCTGTTTGAACCAGAGCGTTGGTCAGGGTGTTGGTCAAGGGATCGCTCAAAGCATACGCACTCGGTTCCCGTTGGCATCACGAACGATCGGCACATCAGTCTCGCCGCATATTTTCCTCAAGATGGACGTCTTTCCTGCATTCGCCTTCCCGATTATAAGGATTCGGGATCGAGCTATCTCGTCTGACATCCTCGTTGAGCTAGGGCAGCTGGTCGAAAGTGAAGGGAACAAGTCATCCCGCATTCGGCGGCAGCGTGCCCAAGGTACCGGCGATATCGAAGTGAGATCAAGACGGTGTTTACAAGGAGTGCGTCGTTATAAGGTGGCCAGCATGATGACACTAGCGAGGTGGCAAGCAAATACAAGCGAGCACGAGCGATCATATAGCATTTATCGACAAGACGCAGACTCCCTGTAGATTTTCGAGTGCCCTGAGCTGCAAAGGATGCCCAAATGCGAGGTAGAACGACATAAAGGGCAGTGATGCGATGAAGCCAACCTCTATGGAAAGGCAGAACCCAATATCCTTTCTGCGCAGGCAATAAAGTTGCTGAGGATAAGATAGCTGATGCTGGAGACTATCCTGTGGATCAGGGTGGTTATGGTTCAAATCGAGAGCTTTGTGACCACAACATGAGGAACATATAGTGCCTGTGGCCACAACACCGGATGAGAGAGCATCCATCACGTTTCGTTACGGCGCCACCCGCCACGGCCATTTAGAGAACCGACTGAAGTAACATTTCTCCTTTTGGGCGGACATCGCTGGTCGGAATGTTGCAGATAGGCATTAAGAATAGGGGCTTACACATATTGTCTTGTTGTCTTTGTTTGCTTTTCGAGTTGAATGTCCAATCAAAACAAAACAAACAATTGAACCAAAGTCGTTGCGCAAATCAACAGACCAATGACGCGTTCATTCTTCCTCTAGGCTATAATTTATGCTATCGGCCTGCAATACATCGTCTTTGCAAAACCCTCCGCTCCCCTGTCGAATTGTGTCAATTCTTCGTTCACTACCTCCCGATCACGCTTCGTCTACTTCTTATTGGCTTAATAGCTTCCTGTTTCTGCTGCTCGCAGTCAGGACGCTTGTTATTAACCGGAGGTCTATATGTGGGCCGAGCAGGTCCTACTCCCGGCCTACGAGGGTGACAGACGGTCGGCGCGCTTTGACTCTGATCTCAACCATCCACATCGACAACAAATATGCATTACTAGTACCGACAACACCACGCTAGAGGGGAGAGAGTATACACACAAATTGGGCGATGAAGAGGTGGATAATGGTGTTGTGAAAAGGGGTCCGAAGCGTGAGCGTGGTAGGATTGGCAGGTCACGCCGGGTAAGGCATGGTTTCAGTGCGCATCTCCCAGCATTTTTAAGAAAAAAATATAAACTAGTGTCGCGAAGCTCGTGATGGTGGTCATCCAGATGGCGCCACACATGGTCGATCATTCCGCATACCCGGGCAACTCAGGATGGAATATGGTAGTGAGCGCGATAGTATGATCGCTTGACTAGCCAGGTTTGGCCTATCCTCTGACTCTATTTACGGTGCTTTTGGTACCCTCAGATTAACCCTGGATCAAAATACGGTTTGCGACTCCCCCCAACCTGACCCTCGGGCCATTGCGCAAACATCCTGGCAACTCTCAGATAGAGCCGCTCGGTGATCACTAGCAATGGTGACAGCCTTGGGGTATCTTTGACGGGATGGCGGTGCAGGCGCAGCAATACCCGAAGCAGGTTAGATCGAACAAAGTTGAGGGCAGATGCTAGTTATCCGGAAGTGTCAGACCGAACAACTTTTGAGAAAAGTGAAAACCCAGTGTCAGTGTGGCCAACGACTCTGCGGTATCGGGGATAGCCTCGTGTCCTCTCCATCTTCCGTATGGCTTCTAAGTATAAGAGTGCCGAGGAACTGACTGTCAGCATTGGTAACACAAGGCGGTGAATCAACAGGGAAACAATGATTTGGACCCTGTTCAAACGTAGCTATATTTGTCTCACCCCAAAAATCAAAATCGAAACCACTCACTGGACCGAGCAGCCTACAGACTTCATTTGGATGAGCGCCTCTCCCCCATCTATTTTTACCGCAACGACGTTCTTCTCGTTGGGGGCAACAGTCGCCATCCTCGTCGTTGCGGTCTTTGCTTCCCGGATATTTCTGCCGCGAACAGCACACGCCACCGACAAGTTCACGTTCATATGGCTGGTGAGCTCTTTCTGTGAAGTCTCAGGAAACTCGATACTGACCATGACGCGCGTCGTTACTTTGCAGGCATTCGATGTACGATTTTGTTTTTTCAGGCGTCTAGCGTATCCGATGCAAAACCTGATATATGCCTCTCTCGGCTCTCTTTAGGCGCTCATTCATTTCATCCTCGAAGGCTCGTTTCTCTATTACTCCATGTTCGGAAGGTCTGTCTTCACCAGCCAAGGGCCCCTGGCAGAACTCTGTGAGTTGTTCGAGTTGGCATCCATATTACTGAATATTAACGTATTCCCACCTTCCTCAGGGAAGGAGTATGCCAAAGCTGATATTAGATGGGGTAAATCCGATGAAACCGTAGTGGCACTGGAAATCCTCACCGTTCTGGGAGCTGGACCTCTTTGCTGCTACATTTTGTACCAGCTCTCCAAGAATGACCCCGCGAGGCACTTTTGGCTGGTAGTCCTAAGCACGGCTGAAATCTACGGCGGGTTAGTAAAGATCATTGATTCTGACCATGTGTCGGAACTGACATTCCCTCACAGCTGGATGACATTTGCGCCAGAATGGCTAACTGGCTCGCCGAACCTCGTTACTTCCAATTTCATGTACCTCTGGGTCTATCTATTTGTGAGTTAGCTGCGTGTGCTTATTGTGTTCTCTTGCCGATGATTGATTCGCGTTCCACGCCTCCACCACGATAGTTCTTCAACATGCTGTGAGCTTTCTCTATCGCCTTCCATGTGACTTCAGAACTGATTTATTTTCTAGATGGGTGGTCATTCCAATTTGGATCATGATTGACTCATACGGACATATTTCTTCGGCACTGCGCAAGTCTCCGACCGGAAAGAAGTTGCACCGTCAATGATTTGGTAGTTTCACCCGACTATTCTTGGATGTTCCTTATGACGGCAGAATCAATCATTCGGTAACCTCCCAACCACAGTAACCGGACGGTGATCTTCTTCGCCTTCGGGATTGCTCCTATTCGTCCATGGGACTATCCTCTTGAATTCTCTTAGATTTTCTTCATTCATTGCCCTGACGCTAAGTTACCGGGAACATCATCTCCGCATAAACTTATTTTTAGACTGGCATGCCTGCCAATCAGCGTGCACGCTAAATTATGCTAGGAACTCGCGATGTTTTCTCTTCCCAGTCCGAAGTATTATTTGATGGACAGGTGGATAGCGATGATTCGCCGAGGTATTGCTATCATTATCAACAAGCACGAGGCCCGACGTGATACGCAAAACAACAAAAGCCAAGGTAAATCTAACACGGGACGTTGATTGTCTTCATCCTCTATCCAATGCAGGCGCGAGTCTGGTGGTATGTACGATTTTTCTCATGGGCGAGGTTGCACCGGCAACTGCATCCGTTCCTCTGGCCTTCTGGGAACCGAGTACCCCGCAAGCAATTCTGTCTCCGTAGCCCTGCCGAGGATCGTTCGACATTTTGCGACGCGGTGACCTGACAGTAAAGGAATGACTGAGCTTCCTCGTTGGGACTATTAAATGAAGATTTTCCACAGGCCTGCTTTGATTGGAAGCCCTGTCTCAAGCACCTCGCCATGTTTCCTTCAGCTATCCTTTTTGCCGCAGCTTTGGGTTTTGTGAAGGCACACACCATCTTCCAGCGCGCTCACGTCAACGGCGTTGACGAAGGGTATCTGAACGGCATACGGTATCCCACGGTATGTGGCATCTTGGATCTCGTACTGACATGACAGATCCTGACAGAATCTTTTTATTGCTGTAGTACGACGGTCCTATCACCAATGTCTCCGATCCGTCGGTAATTTGCAATGGCGGGCCGAATCCTCTTGTTACTCCTTACTCCCAGACCATCATCACCGTTCCCGCAGGTGGGACTTTCACCGCCGAGTGGCATCATGTTCTTCAACCGGACGGCTATAACTCTGCAGACGTTGCAGACCCCATCGATCCAGGGGTATGTATTGGTTGTTGCGAATTCCACGCCCAATGACAAATCTGATTCGTAAACCTACTACAGCACCTTGGCCCCGTTCTTGCTTACATGGCAGCGTAAATGAAACCCCAAATTTCCATCGCCAGCCCTTTCTCATTGTTCTTTCGCACATTATAGGGTTCCCTCCGCATTGCAGACGGATGTGACAGGCCTCAAGTGGTTAGTCATGCTTTCTACTGGATTGATATTATACAGACCTTCCTTATACGATTGTCTTCACGACTATAGGTTCAAGATTTGGGAAGACGGGTTCGACGGTACGCATAGGTTTTCTCAATCAATATCTCCCCCGCGCCTTACACTCCATTTTCAGGTACAAACTGGGGTGTTACGCGTTTGTATAACGCCAAGGGCCTGCAAAACTTTACGATCCCCTCGTGCATCCCGCCTGGAAATTACTTCGTCCGGGCCGAAATTATTGCTCTACACGCTGCGTCGAGCTATCCTGGCGCACAGCTCTACGTGAATATAACCCATAAGGCCTGGTCGAGCACTGCACTGACAGAACTTGCATGGATATAGATGGAATGCGCTCAGATCAATGTTACCGGCGGCGGCAGTGCTTCTCCTGCGACAGTCTCATTCCCTGGCGCATATGCGGGCACTGACCCGTGAGTTTGGGGGCAGGATTTAACGGCTCAGTTTCCTATGCTCATGGATCTGCGATCATGTTTTCAGCGGTATCACAATCGATATCTACTACCCTCCGGTCACAAGCTATACAATCCCAGGTGAGCTGCTTCAAGAGATCTATTTCGTGCTCTAGCACCCTTCTCATCCATCAAATAGGTCCCCCGGTTTTCACTTGCGGCACCAGCGCCACTACAGCATCGGCTACCACAACCAAGGCCACCAGTACGACCTCGACCACGACGAGTAAAGCCACTACCACGACTACGACCACCACAAAGGCAAGAAGGTCTCGTTAGCTATGAGATCACGGGATTGATAATACTTCTTCTGAATAGGCAGCAACTACGACGAGCACCTCCACCACTACAAGCACCACGGCTACCCCAGTTGCAGAATATGGACAAGTGAGTGATATTGCATGTTTTCCCATAAGCCAAATTTTGATTCCCTTCCATTAAATCATAGTGCGGTGGAACGGGTTATACGGGCAGTACGGTAAGACTTCCACGTAATCTCCTACAATACGTGCACTGACCGTCGCCCAACTTGCTTTCAGGTCTGCGCGTCACCCTACATGTGCACATACTCGAGTGCCTATTACTCTCAGTGCCTGTAATAACAACAGGTCTTGCCATAATTTACTGTTGCGATACAACTTCTGGTGACTCTTAGGGTATCTATCACCCATGATTACATCTCGCAACTGTAACTTTGGTACCAGGTTCCTGAATGAAACTGTTGACTCTTACCCTAGCCAAAAAATTTAAATAAATAAAAATAAAAATTCGACTGGCCCCTAAATAGGACATGGACTTGGCTATAAATACCTATCCCTTCAATAAAGGTTCGGGTAGGCGAACCATCTTCTATTGGCCTAGCCTTGCCCATTAAGTTCTGTAGGGGGTCCACAGTGTGATTTGGACTTGGCTTTCATTGTCAACAGCAGTTATCTCCTGTTAACATATCCAAGATCTAAGGCAAAAATGATTTGACAACTTGCATTACTGCTCTAGCATCTACATGTTCCTCCCCAATGACGAGCTTCACGATCAGTGCGACCACAATATTTGGTTGGTTAATTCCGGCAGCTCTGAGGTCACGGGGGCTTACATTTCCTGTGGATCAAATGACCAGTGCGACAATCTCGGCCGCAGCAGTCCTCTAGTACCACCGTTTTAAAGAAGCCTCAAAGGTTCCTTCGCGGGTAAAATAATTTGCTAGGACTAGATGGGGAAAACTAGCAGGCGAAATACATATTCTAGTTATCGTTAATGAAGTTTCACATCCCCGCCACACGAACACCTGATAGTCGTAGTGCACGTAACTAAATATCTGGTATCGTATTTTCAAATATTCACAGCTGGCAGTGATTTTCTGATGACGTCATCAACATCGATGGAAACCAACCGCGGGAATGGTCAGGAAGATCTTCGGCCCTCGTGGGTCGTGCATCAGCTCAATCTCATTCCCTTGCCTCTTTTTACATGAGTGTTAGGCTTAGGGCCAACATGCACCTTATACGGCTTGCAACATCTCTCTGCTCGCCGCCGTTGCCAGAAGCTTCCAAGCCATGCCGCCTTTAAGGGGATACACCGGCTAACTCTCGCAGAAGCCAGACACGATACCCAGAGGTATACCGATAAGTCTGCTGAAGCACGACCAATCGGTCTGCTTTGCGAGTGAGACCATGCTAGAAGCGACCAATCCTACCGCACTACCTCCGAAAATCGCTCGAAGGTCCGTGATCGACTGCTGCGGTAACCGCTGAGCCTTCCTAGCGACTCGAACCAACGTATATGGCTCACCCCGGGGGATACGAATCGCCCCTATCTGTCATGGGCTATAAATACCTATTGAAAAACCCCAATCTAGGGTATCAGCACTTGTCCAATGCTATCATCTACCGTCCTCTTTTCTGCGGCCCTGGGCCTCGTAAATGCCCACACAATTTTCCAGCGCGTCTACGTCAATGGCGTCGATCAAGGGTGGACCACTGGTGTGCGATACCCGTCGGTAAGTCCTGTCACTTAGCACATTCAGGTACTGCGTCGAGGCTAACGATTATATGCTTTCCAGTACGATGGCCCTATTACCAACGTCTCAAGCACCGACATTATTTGCAATGGGGGGCCGAATCCACTCGTTACACCGTACTCCCAGACTGTCATCGATATTCCGGCAGGTGCAACTGTCACTGGTGAATGGCACCATGGCCTTCAACCGGATGGATACAACCCTTCAGATCTCGCGGACCCGATTGATATCTCGGTACGGTGATCAAACCCTACTGTGCTTGCCATGAAGTACGCTGACCAACCCCCAATACGACCTGCTATGTCCAGCATCTAGGACCTGTCATGGCGTACATGGCAGCGTAAGTTTGGTCTTGCAGTAGATCAATTTCCCTTGTTGACCGTTCTGAAATGTATCATTAGTGTACCTTCCGCCCTTCAAACGGATGTCACCGACCTGAAGGTATGGACTCGACGCCTTTATTTCCCCTTTGACAGCGAGGTCTGACAGTTCATTACTCTCCTCATCGTCTGAAGTGGTTCAAGATCTGGGAAGACGGTAAGCTAATATATATCACACATATATAAGATTTAGCATTACTAACCGAACAATATGGTATAGGTTTCGATGGCACCTATTGGGGCGTTAATCGCTTATACAATGCACATGGACTGCAGAACTTCACGATCCCTACATGCATCCCTGCTGGAAACTACTTCCTTCGTCTAGAGATTATTGCCCTTCATGGGGCGTCCGTGTATCCCGGTGCCCAGTTCTATGTACGTGTCTCCAAATTTGACAAGCGATATTTTACGCGTTTCTATTACTGGCTTGCCTTTAAATCTGGTTTAGATGGAATGCGCTCAAATCAATGTCACAGGTGGTGGATCCACATCGCCCGCCACTGTGTCGTTCCCTGGCGCATACGCGGGTACCGATCCGTACGCTGTTTTTGTTGTTGTTATTGTCTAGCTCATAGACCGTCAACGTCTGATATCCTGAATTTCTCAGCGGCATCACGATCGATATCTACTACCCAACAGTGACGAACTACACAATTCCAGGTTAGCCCGTTGAAAGCGGCTTAGTACTTTATGGAACATCTCTGAAGATTCAAACAGGGCCATCGGTCTTTACCTGCGGTGGGAGCTCGCCTACTACAACGTCGACATCAACAAAGGCCACGTCGACCAGCACGACAAGTATTACCGTTAAGACAACAACCACCACAAGTTCCTCCACAACTAGCACCAGTACAACAAAGGTTAGCAGCGAAGACTTTTAAAACTTGCTTTACGGGCCCTTACGAGTATGAACAGGCGAGCACGACAACAACCTCAGCTACAAGTACCGCGACAGGGACTGTCGCGCAGTACGGACAGGTTAGTGACTCTTCATCACGTGTTGTTCAAACCTCATCCTGACTACCTTCTTCTCCAAACCAGTGCGGCGGATTGACATATACGGGTTCCACTGTCAGTGTCCCGCGATTGAAACATCTTACCGTGCATGTGCTAATGTTTTCGTTGGCATATTTCTAGGTCTGCGCGTCACCCTACGTGTGCACATACTCTAGCGCCTACTACTCACAGTGTCTTTAGTGATAGAATACTGTGACCAGGCCTTAGTAGTAGTATATTGCTTATAGGTTGCTAGCTTTTCATATTCAATCTTACTGTTGGATGGCGAGACACAACTTGAACAAATACCTGGCCCTGATGAATCAGCCCTTCTCGACAAATTCCATCTGTCACTCACGGAAGATTTAACGGCCAGATCTCGCGTTGCTTTTATGTCACAATCTCAGGGCCATCAACCGACAAGTCTGCTAAAGGAAACTTGTCAAACTCTGCCGTTTGTCTTGGCGAGCGTACTGCTTCCGAAAATTGCTCGACGATCCTCGAACTAAAATGCCAAGCTCATGGGCCGCCTTACATCGTGCCTCAGAGTATCCTTTATATGCCGCGAATATGCTTCCCTGTCTAAGAAAATAAGCGTGATTAAAATTTACCCCTATCGGTCCTGCACGTATAAATACTCTTGAGGATCTTCAGCTTGGTGCAACAACTGGTTCCTTGGCCATGCTTTCTTCGACTGTAATCCTCTCTGCAGCCTTGGGCTTTGCGAAAGCACACACCATCTTCCAGAAACTTCACGTCAATGGTGTCGATGAAGGGTATTTGAATGGGATACGATATCCAACGGCATGCAACTTCTTTCCAGCACCTCCCGACTGTCCATACTGACTCGTCGAAACTTCTCTTAGTACGATGGTCCAATCACTGATGTCACCAGCAACGATATAATTTGCAATGGCGGCCCAAATCCCCTGGTCACACCTTATTCACAGACTGTCATCAATGTTCCGGCCGGCGCAACTGTTGCTGCCGAATGGCATCACCAGCTCCAACCAAACGGGTATAACTCTGCTGATTCACAGGACCCGATTGACCCTTCGGTAAGGTGATTAGCCCTTACCATCATCTCGCTCTACTAACCTCGAACATATATTGCGGCTTCTAGCATCTGGGACCCGTCATGGCCTACATGGCAGCGTGAGTTGCGCATTCTTCTCCTAAGGTTAAATTCCGCAGAGGCTAATCTCATAGCGGCCAGTGTACCCTCAGCCCTCCAGACAAGCGTGACCGGTCTGAAGGTATGGGCATTTAACTCTTCTCTTATGGGCGCCTCATTGACGACTGTCAATCTCGTCCAAAGTGGTTCAAGATCTGGGAGGACGGTGTGTTCATACGTGTTATCGTCGAAGCGCTTAACATCTTACACACATGAATAGGCTTCGACGGCACGAATTGGGGGACCACTCGCCTTGTATCGGCCAAGGGGTTACAGACTTTCACCATCCCTTCGTGCATCCCTCCCGGAAACTACTTCCTCCGTGCCGAGATCATTGCGCTTCATCCGGCATCTACTTATCCTGGGGCTCAATTCTATGTTTGTCCTTCTTGCCTAACCCTATATGTTGACTTCTATTGACCACCTCTACAACTAGATGGAATGCGCTCAGATCAACGTTACAGGTGGTGGCTCCACGCAACCTGCCACTGTATCGTTTCCTGGCGCGTACAAAGGCAGCGATCCGTACGTTTACCATTCATTGTTTCAAGGATTGAGTAACTTGTCTGACATCGACGCCACATAACCTCAGTGGTATCACCATTGATATCTATTACCCACCAGTTACGAACTATACCATTCCAGGTAAGCCTCTGGGTATACGCTCGATGTTCCGAACGTTTCTGAAGATCTTGGTAGGACCCCCGGTCTTTACTTGTGGCGGGAGCTCCCCTACTACTTCGACGACTAAAGCAACGACTAGTACAAGCGTCCCCGGCACATCTACGACAAAGGTCAGTCGGTTCCACTAATTTTTAAACATAAAATTACAGGGGGCTCACGAAGTTACTCCCAACAGGCGAGCTCCACAACGACCGCTCCTGCAACCACAGCAACGGGAACCGTAGCCCAATACGGACAGGTGATAACGTTGATTCTATAGTTCAACTGGATTTCAACTGATTCCTCTCGAAAACAGTGCGGTGGAATTGGGTATACAGGATCTACTGTAAGCGACTTGCTCGGCGGTTATGTATCCGCGTACTGAATGTTTTCCTTAGGTCTGCGCATCACCATCGAAATGCACCTACTCAAGTGCCTACTACTCGCAGTGTTTGTAGAGCATCCGGAGATGATCGGGGCTCCCAACATGATGTGACCTACATATTTTCCGGAAAATAAATGATCACCAAGTCGACGTGAGTGGACATTTGAGGCATTTAAGGTGTCCGTGGCTCGTCAGATAGGCCATCCACGGCTATCACTATAAGGGAATGCCTTCTACGCAAGTACCTCAATAACTACTACTCGTAGTGCATGTGAACACAATAATAGGCGTTGGCTATGTTTCACTTCCTCTTCACTCACGCTCTCAACTCGTTCACGGAGCTGGCGAATAATACCAGTCCTGGCACCCAAACGCTCATCAGGTCCTATCACAGCTTCCATCAGTCATTCGTGGAGATATACCGGTTAGATCTCGCATTGATTCATGCCATGACATGAAGACCATCAACCGACAAAACTGCCAAAGGAAGCAAGGAAGCTCGCCAAACTTTGCCATCTTTTCACGGCAAAGCAATCACCGAGGCTCGAACCAAAATGCCTTACTCATTGATGGCTCTACATCGTAATTTGGAATCTGGACAGCATATAAAAATACCGTTCTCCACATGGAGCAACGGGCAAAGCGACAACATGCTCTATGGATAAATACTTGAGGGATCTTCAGCTTGCTTGATGCAACAACTGGTTTCTTATCCATGTTTTCGCCTGTGATGATCCTCGCTATAGCCTTGGGCTTCGCGGCCGCTGCAGCAATCGACACAACCGTCACGGAAGTGGGCCTGTATCATTAATCCTTAACTTGAATTTAAAGTGGCTCATGAACTTGTTTCCCAAACAGACGAGCACCACGACAACATCTACCCCTGCAAGCACCGCAACAGGCACGGTACCCCACTACGGACAGGTGGGCATTTGAAATTTGTTTAGCCAACCGAATGCTAACTCCCTCCTTCTGAAATAGTGCGGTGGGATCGGGTATACAGGACCCACTGTAAGTAACTTTGCGCATATACGTCTACGTATCGAGTACTTATTGGCTTTTCTATTAGGTGTGCGCGGAACCATATACGTGTATCCCCAATTCCTTCTATTGGCAATGTTTGTAAATCATGCAATAGGGCTCTCAACATAATGCCACCCTTCGCCATGCTCCGAGCGCCGATCGTCCATTTGGGCGCATCTGAGGGCAATACATTACTGAGTCGAACAATATCAATTGAATGGAATTCTAACTAGTTTTGTATATCGAATACTGAATCAAGACGCTGTGTACCGTGTGCCTGGCTGCGCGGTGATCTTGGCCCTTGATCGGCCCTGGGCGGAATAACTACGCATGGTGACAGTTGCACAAAAAGAACTTCTTCCCTCGACAGACTGAACGATGCTCGTGGCCAATGTCAGGCTCTTACGGCTCTTGATGACGGTGTGCATCGTGGGCATGCTGTCATATCTTTACCTTGACACTCTTCTTGTCATGCGATGGGCGCCGACGAATGCCAGGCATCCGGACACGACATCCCCAGGAGACGCAGACGCGCCTACGAATGATTCGAAGGATACCGGATTCAACGTGTTGGACTATGTGAACGGGCCCCCCACTGTACAGGTCTCAGGTATGTCTTATAGTCTTGATCATCGCAGTTATGACTGACAGCGCTCACTCTCGGCATTGACGGCTCACGCACAGAAAACCTCCGAAACGACACTTCATATATCACGGCTTTTGCCGACTTTGGCTTCACGAATGAGATGATGAACGATGTCAATCTCATATACCTCGCTATCTTATCTTCACGTGTCCCGGTCATTCCGTACGAAATTCCATATTTATTTGATTGAATCACTAAGGCTGAGATAACCCCATAAATGAATAGGCCTCACGTCCCGATGCACGTCGGTCCCTCTTCAGAAGTCGGCATTCTTCCTTTTGGTGACGTCTGGGATATTGAGAGGCTGCGGGAGCAGACGGGAGTGCCCATACTGGAGTGGAGGGACGTGAAGAGTGAAGATAGCATTGAGTTGGATCTTCTGGGATGCTGGACGGCGTGGGCTTCGGCTTGGAGTAGAAATGGGAACCCGAGGGGGAGTGGGCTAAACTGGAGTCTGCATGTGGGTAAGTCGAATGCCATTGATCAAACGAGGCGTATCATCATTCAAATATTTAAACGCCTTCTTCATTGCGAAAGACATATCATATACTCCAATCCCAGACAACGCGAAGCTCATGAACAACCATTATGCGTTTCACGCTGTCGCCGCATTGGGCTTCCCTGATGGCCGTCGTGAAGGGATCATCCAGGGTGCTTGGGCGCATGACGATCCGACGCCATTCCCTTCGCCACACAAGCACGTCGTTCTACCTCCTGACGAGCGACTCATGTGCCTAGATTTGGTTTACTATCTCGGTGGAAGCGCTGCGTTCGAATGGGAAAAGGATTATAGTCCGGCATGGCGGTTCGTCGGTAAACACCTGAGGTGGAACGCACGCGTCTTGCGTGTCGTGGATGTGTCTCTAAGGAGGCTTTGGAGTGTACCGCCCGGACAGGACGTCCCCAAGGTGCGTCAGATGCGTATTTAATCTCACGGTCCTCAGCTTCTTACGCGTGTTCGTAGTACATTGCTATCCATATTCGACATGGAGATTTTGGGAATGGATGCAACGGCCAAAAAGACACATGTTATGCGCCACTCTCGGTCATCGCCGAGTATGTGGATCGGATCCGCCGCCAACTTCTCGATGCATCATCCGACCCTGCAGAGAAATTTGACCACATACTCCTCACATCCGATGAAAAAGATCCCGCGTTCTGGGAGGAGGTGAAGCGACGAGGATGGTCGCATTTTGATTGGGCAAAGGATAACTGGGCTGTGAATGAGGAGGAGATAGAGGCGGAATCACCAACGAGTGGTCCACCGCCGCCAAAGATCCACCCGAAATGGTGGCCGACACTCATCGATGCAGCTTGCCAGTCGCTTAGTGCTGGCTTTGTGGGGACGCAGCAGTCAACAATGAGCCTTGTCGCTTTGAGGCGCGTGCAGGACTGGCATGGGGGAGTTGGTGTGATGGTAAGTGTGAACCGACTGGCGCCCTTTTCATGTTCTCGGACTTCTTTAGTGACATTTAATTCGGATCTTAGGTACCATTTGGGCCGGGAATGTATCCTCAAGGCCAGGGCCTGTCGATTTCAAAACAAGGCGAGGCGGCACTGACATGAGCCGTGCAACTCGCCCTCTAGTCCATGGTGTCGGTCCGGCTGTCTGCCTAACGCTATCATGCTATGTACTATCATACATTATTCCCCATCGCTTTGCCCATGTGTACTGCCGCTGTTTCGTCGACTCAAATGTACCCCGCATCTCTGGGTATCCCTCTCCTTTTCAGATCAACCCCCCTGTCTTTCAAGCTTCGAACTGGACTTTCTTCTCTTTGATAGTGTAGAATTTGGGTTATATAGATGTAGAAATCAATTCCAAGGACTATCCATTAGATTTCGGAGTGGCGGCTTTATGGGATCTTCGCCAAGTGTAAGGAGAAAGGGGTTTTGAATCTTGGCACTAGTACTGACATCATGCGGGACGAGATGTGACACCCACCCTAGAATGCTTGATGTATGCTTATGTCACATGAAGGTATGAACTGTAGGGGTGAGGAAATGTAAGTGTTTGCTCCATAAATAGGTCTTCTTGTTCCTAGCCGTGTGCAAGTCGAAAACCATGCAGGTTGATCATCCCACTCATACACATCGGCATAACTGTGCTTTTGGTTCCATCCCCTCGCATACACATCGGCGGCACTGATATGTGTTGCTGTTCCGGAACTATGACCCACCGACTGGCAACCAAACCGCGTGCACTTGCAGTCAATACCTGACCCGACAAATCGTGAAATACGACACACATCGCGGCTTTATGTGTGTTTCCCCAGAAGTTGACTAGACGGACGGGCAACGCCCCTTGCTCCTACGTGCACTAATAGGGCCGAGGCATGAATCAAACAGACTTGCTACGCATGGTTTTCTTCATGGATGATACATCGATTTTTATTCATTCCCCTCAAGGCGCCCACTCTCCGCTACTGAGCTGCCTCTCTCACCGTGCCTCGAATGTGGAGAACCGAGCAGATTTTTACAGTGTCTCTCACTCTGAAAACAAAGTTGTCGAATTGATTCTAACCGGCCATCTTGCCTCATATGGATTACCTCATCAGTCTACTTCAAACGATTGCCCCTCGGACTATCACAAAATTTTTGCTCAGTCCTTCAGTAGCCCTGTCAGCGGCATGAAATTGTATTCACCGCAACCTTACTCACCAAAGCCTTTGGTGAGAGGTGGGCAGTGGACCGAACTCCGTGCCCTGTCTCAATTACGTGGATCCAAGAATGTTCCCCCTTTCTATACTGTGTATCTGCTGAGTAAATGTTACTCTCGGTTTGAATCCTTCTACAAACCACCACACGAGATGCTATTCTTTCACTTGAACTTTCAATCGACCGCACCCGCCTTGTTCTGGCCTCTAACATCCTCCATCCTCCGATGCCTCATTTTGGCGCCTAAAGGCTCACATCGGAGCTTGTACTACTGCAATCTCCGTGCAATTGGTCTCACAACTCCGCGCACTTGTCTATTGCTCCTGCGGTCGTCATCCTTACGGCGTAGTCAGACCATGGGATCGCGAACCCGCCCCACATCAGACCATCTGCTATTTTTCAACTTCAGGATGCTCTAACTGCAATCCCTGGGAGCAGCGCATGAATTTATTGTGGTTACCTCAGCCATCGCCAGGTATTTCTACTTGCAGATTTACGTAGCTACCATTTTTCACAACGTCGTCAATCACGCTTCGACTTCTCTCATTCAACATCCAGTCCTCCAACTCACAGTTATTAACATTTTCCTCCATCCCCCTGGCCGAACACTGGAAAACAGCACTCATCTCCACCCTGATCGTCTGGCTCAGTGTCTATGGACTCACGAAACTTGCTCGCAAGTACACCTGGGCCCCCAAGTATACCATCATGGACGACCTCCCCAACCTCGGGAAGCCAAGAGCGGATGGAACTCTAGGCAGTCGTGCTATCATTTGTGGCGGAAGGTCCGAACGCATATCCCTGTAATTCCTTCGAGTGACTGACCTTCTGACGGCGTGTCTGCAGTTTGGGTGGATTGTTTGCGGCGGCTATGTGCTCCTTCCACTTCGACTCTGTCGTAATCGTGGAACCGGAAAGCACTGCGGGCGACCAATCGATCGAAAAGCCCAAGAGTCACGAGGTGCGCACGACGGCCGATGGACAGAATAGAGCTATTCCGCTCCGCACTCGGGTCGTTCAGTACCTCGCCAGTCTTGGTGAGCAATAGTACACCTCAATATACTAGAGCTCGTTGGTGACTGATGTTGTTCTGTCAGTCTTCCTTCCCCCGTGCTTGATGGCCATGCGCCAGTTGTTCCCAAAGATTGAAGACGAGCTTGAATACTTCGGCATCGGGTAATCTCTCGTCTCCTTGTATCCAAATCACTTTGATATCCCTAAGCTGAATTGTGTCTTTTACAGTACACTTCCGAACACCTTGGAAGGTTACTATGGCTCCGTTTGCCTGGTCAAGCCATACAAAGCCACCGATGTGGACTGCCCTAAAATCCTCCCAATTACACGCAGCCTCTTCGAAACCCTCGTTAGGCGTCTTGTCTTTACATATCGAGCCAACATCACTTTTTTGCAAGGCAGTGTGGACAAATTCGAGCGCCCCAAGGAAGATTCCACGAAACTCTCAGGTGTTTCCGTCAAGACGCCGCAAGGCGACAGGTTCGAAAAGGCGTCGTTCATCATTGGTATGTCCTTGCCGATCCTGTCCTTCCGACACAATTATGGACACTCATTGCAACTCGTATTTCTTGACAGACTCCACGGGTGTTGCTCAATTGTCCTAAAACAAGTTGTTGAAGTCCGCTGGATTCAGCTCGGCGCTCCCAGCCCGGATCGAGTACGAACCCCACTTAAATTATCCCCAGTCGGTCTGGACGATTCCGCCCCATCTCATTCCTGGGATCTCGAAGCTTATCCCCACCAGACTGAAGGGTACCTTTTACTGTAATCTGCCCGATTGGTCCACTGGCGAGGACAGGGCCTGCTACTTTCAGTTTTTACGACAACAACATGCGTGAGCTTGATCAAAATCTTAACTCGTCATGGCTGCCAAGCACTGACGATGCATTGGCCTAGTCTGCATTGCGGTTGGATCATGGGGTGATAACGAGAAGCCACATACCATCCCGGAGATGCGTCTCACCATCAAATCAATCCACGGTGCCGATAGCACACCCGATTTTATCTGGCAGACCCTAGACTTCTTGGAGGAGCACGAGGATGATTGCCCTTGTTGGATCTACGATGCCAACGCTGGCAAGATGAGCAATATCCTTTACCACAAGGGGTCTGAGGCTCTGCCTAGCAACTGGGTTGCTATCGGGGATGCTGTGACGAAGCTCAACCCAATCTATGGTACGCGTTTGACTACTCACACTCGTTCCTGATCCTCGATGTTGACTGGTTTCATAGGCCAGGGAACTACCAAAGCAGTCATTGACGTAGTCACTCTGGATAGCATCTTCCGTGCCACGCCGGCTTCTCAAGGTCTCGCTCCTGACCTTCCCAAGAAATTCTTCGTGAAGCGTGCTCCTCGCGTCCTAGGCCTGTGGTACGGCGTATCATGTCACTCTTCATTCTCGTGTGAGAGTCTGATCATGCCCATGTCCCTACCTTTAGGGAAGGAACCAAGGCGCCCGACTATTCGTATGCCACTACTCAACCTGCCAAGGGTAAGACCAACGCGGCGGGAACATATGCCAGGAACTTGGGTCTGACGACGAACAAGGCTGGACGCGAGGTGAGAGATCTTATCTTAATCGCTATCTGTTGAATAAAAAATTGATACACATTTGTTGTCTTCGTTACAGGACCTGCGCCTAGCTAAAGTTTTCTATCACGTTCAAAGTTGCGTAGCGCCTCCGACTGACTTATTGTCCCCCGTCCTCGTCGCCAAAGTCGTCAAGAAGTGGATTATGGGCTAAACTAGGTGGCAGATCCAGGTGTCTACTGTAGATCCTCCTTCCATTCCCACTCGCTCAATGCGTGACTGTCAATCCTTCCGGCGTAGATTATAATCAGAATAATGCACACTACTTCCAACGCGCGAGCGTATGGCTCCTGAGGCTATCGCTTGATTATCACAAGCTATGAAAGGGCTTCGCGACATAAGCGCCAATACTATTTAACCCGCCTCTTTGTGCGCCATGAGCCTCTGATTATTCTCGTGTTATCAGTATAGAGGTGTACTTGAGGAGCTAACGGCACCCCGTCGTGTAACCGGCGAACCCATCTCGCTCTTCCGGACCTGTTCAAGCTGATTTATACCCCAGCGTGGAGAATGGTATTCCCAGTGGTTCACTGGACTGGAATAGTGGCATTAGCGAAACGTGATCTTGCTTTCGCGTGCACTAACTAGGAAACTTTGTTCTACTTTTGTGAGATGAGCTTGATTACGTCATTCCCCTCGCCGATATTTCTGCCGCGACTTCGGACATCCTTTGCACGTGATAGTCTAGATCGGGATCGGGTGCTCTCTGCTCGATGGTATATACGCTTCGGGCTGAGGATGTACCTTCAACCCTAACGCCTGCTGGTTTCGCAAGGCAGCTCTGGAAGAAACGGACCATGGCCAGTCGAGCCTGTACATTTCATCTATTAGGCCTACACTCTGGACAGCCGTTGCCCATTGCGGCCTTGCTCATGTGTACTGCCGCTGTTTCATCAACGCAAACCCCAGCTTTCTTCTTCTCGTATCTAGACCTGGTGTAAACTGCCATTTTTATGGTTATCGAAGCCAATCCCTGAGACTATCGATTTGATTTCTAGATGACGAGGAGTGGACACCTCATGGATCGTACGTCTCCGGCTGTCAAGTCCAAGGAGAAAGGGTTTGAATCTCACTGCTGGATCCTACGGGACGAAACTAACTCCGCCGAACTTACATACTCACATCAATAACCGCCGCTTATCTCACAGTGCATGCTTATCTCACATGAAGATCGAACTTGCGGGGCGTGGGGAAAGATGAACTGTGTCATCTTTCTCAAACTCCCCTCGCTCTCTCTCGATCTATACTTAGGTCCTGCTTCTTCCTGCCCTGGTCGTGTCCAAGTCAAAAACAGCCCATGCTGGTCTACCATTCCACCTGGAGTCTATAAGCTTCGGGATCAATAGCTACGCCTTTGAACTCAGCCTCCAATGTTGCGATTTCATCCAACTGGCGGCGCTGATGTAGGTTACTGTCCCAAAGATAAAGCAATTTTCCTTTGGTATGCTGGCACCAAGCAATTGCCTCCGCTGCAAAGGGTACATGCCTAGCCAACAGATCGTCAAATCGCATTACGTTAGACTAGATGTACGTCGTGGCTTCAACGGCATCATCCCGGAAATTGGCTGGATGACCGGCATCCCTTTGCTCCTATGGGTATTCAATTGGGCCGAGCCATAGATCAAAAGTGCTTGCCATATGCATGCATGGTTCTCTCCATCGATGAGAGATTTTGTTTCGAAATGCATTCGGCGTTGCCAACTCATTCCCGGTGAGATTGCTGCCCCGCCTCGCCTCCCCGAGATCTGATATCCATGGTATAACTTTGATCCAATGACACAACGCACCTTACGCAATCAGATGGGGAATGTCAGCAATATTGGACATTTCCCACTTGATTTTGCGGGATGATAGGGCATGGTTTTTGTTCTCGGCGTTGGTTCCCCCGTGCCCGGCTTCTCTTTCGAGATGAGCAAAGGGTACTAGACGGCATGCTTTTGCTGACCGCCTTCGTGCACCAAGCGCTCTACTACCTCTGCCTCTCTGGCAGCAATTCGGATGTGGAGGGCCAAGCAACTTGTTATGGTGCCTTCTATTCGGAAGATGAGTTGTCAAATCGGTTCCCAGCCGGCGATCAAGCCTCATACATTATCCCATCAACGCGTTCTAAGCGATTGCCCCTCGGACTATCACATGCTTATGTTCAGTCTGTAAGCGGCCCTGTCAGCGGCGCAAAATAGACCGTTTGTATTTACCGCAAGTTTGCTTTTCTTCGCCCAAAGCCCCCGGTGAGAAGTGGGCAGTAGGTCCAACCCCGTGTCCTGTCTCGATTACTTGGATCGGGGAATGCATTCACCGTGTATTGATAAATGACGACATCTTCGCTATCGAATCCTTCTACGAACCGCCACACGAGAGTTTATTCTTTCACTTGAACTTTCAATCAACCGCACTCACTTTGTTCATGTCTCTACGCTACCTCCGACCTCCGATGCCTCAATTTGGCGCTCAAAGGCTCACACCAGACGTTGTACCGCTACGACCTCCGCGTGATTGATCTCATAACTCCGCGCACTTGTCTATTCTCTCCTTTGTCGTCGTCCTCACGGCGTCGTCAGACTATGGGGATCACAAACTTGTCTTCTATTCGGCCATATTGCTCTGCTCTCATCGTCACCCTGACGTTGTCTTTCAACTTAACGCTTTCAATCCCCTGGGACCAGCACATGCATTCACCAAGTTCGTTGGATTACCAAATTCCTTGCCATCCACAATTATAAGTACCGGCGGATTTAGCTTTGACATCCTCATCAGCCAACATGCAATTCTTCACTTCTCAAACATCCACATTGTCCGCCATCCCGTTGGCCGAACATTGGCAGACAGCCCTCGTCTCGGCCCTGATCCTCTGGCTCGGCGCCTATGGCCTCACAAAACTGGCCCGCAAGTACATCTGGGTTCCCAAGTACACCATCATGGACGATCTCCCCAACTTTGGGAAAGCGAGGACCGATGGAACCCTGGGCAGTCGCGCCGTAATTTGTGGCGGAAGGTTCGACCACACATACCTTTTGTGGTTCCATCGTGTAACTGACTGTCCGATGGCGTTTCTGCAGTTTTGGTGGGCTGTTCGCTGCGGCGATGTGCTCGTTCCACTTCGACTCTGTCGTGATCATCGAACCTGAGGGTACTGCAAGCGACCAGTCAATCGACAAGCACAAGAGTCACGAGGTCCGCGTTGCAGCCGATGGACTGCAAAGAGCTATTCCACTCCGCACTCGGGTTGTTCAGTACCTCGCCAGCCATAGTGAGTAATAGCGTACGAAAGTGTCGCCGCTCATGACTAATGTTGCTTTTTGCAGTCTTCCTTCCCATTACCTTGAAATTCATGCGTCAAATGTTCCCAAAGCTCGATGACGAGCTCAAGTACTTCGGTGTCAGGTAACATCCATTGTTTACTTACATCCGAGACATGACGGTATCCCTAAGCCAAATCTCATTTTCTGCAGCACCATTCCCAACGTTGTGGAAGGTTACCAGGGCTCGGTAGAACTCATCAAGCCATACAAGGCCACAGACAAGGGCGCAGTTCACATCTTCCCGACTTCGCGCGCCTTGTTCGAAACCCTAGTCAGGCGTCTCGTCTTTACATACCGAGCGAACGTCACCTTTATACAAGGCACCGTCGACAAATTCGAGCGCTCCAAGGAAGACCCCACGAAACTCTCAGGTGTTTCCTTCAAGACGCCACAGGGAGACAGGTTCGAAAAGGCATCTTTCATCGTCGGTACGTCCTTTCCACTCTCTTCCCCGGTATAACCGGGATACTCATATTCTCCGAAAGATGCCACTGGCGTTGCTCAAGTGTCCTACAACAAGCTACTGAAATCCGCTGGATTTGGCAACTCCCTTCCAACCAAGATCGAGTACGAGCCCCACTTGAACTACTCCCAGACGGTTTGGACCCTCCCGCCGGATCTCATCCCTGGCCTTACGAAGATTATCCCCGCCGGAATGAAGGGAACGTTCTACGCCAATCTGCCTGACTGGTCCACGGGCGAGAATAGGGCTTGCTACATCAGCTTCTACGATAACACTAGTCGTGAGTATGACCAGAATTTTAACTACCCATTGACTCCGAGAATTAACCTGCTATTTGACTAGTGTGCATCGCGTTTGGAGCATTGGGCGGTAACGAAAAACCACACACGATCCCGGATATTCGTGTTTCTATCCAATCGCTCCACGGCGATGGGAATCCACCTGAGTTCATCGGGAAGATACTGGACTTCTTGGAGGAGCATGAGGACGATTGTACTCCTTGGGTCTACGATGCTAACACTGGGAAAATGCACAACATCCCATACCACGAAGCGCCTGAGGCCCTTCCGAGCAACTGGGTTGCTATCGGAGATGCTGTAACGAAGCTCAATCCAATCTATGGTACGCGCTTGGCTATTGGTTCATGTTCCAAACCCTCAATATTGACTCAATCAACAGGCCAGGGAACTACTAAAGCTGCAATCGAGGTGGTCACACTAGATAGCATCTTGCGTGCCATCCCCGCCGCTCAAGGTATCCCCGCCGATCTTCCTAAGAAGTACTACACGAAACGGGCACCTCGTGTCCTAGGTTTATGGTATGTCTCCTGGGGTTTATCCCCGTTAACAGAGCCTGATCATACATACCTCTCGGACTTCAGGGAGGCAACGAAGGCGTCTGACTATTCGTATGCCACTACCCAACCTGGAAAGGGTGAAACGAATGAGACAGGAGCATACATCAGAAAGTTGGGATTGAAGATGGTTGAAGCTGGATGCCATGTGAGCGCTCATCTCTCGATCGTTGTCTTGTGAATAGCAAAACTGATGGGTATGTGTTGTTTTCGCTGCAGGACCTGGCCATGGCGAGATCCTTCTACAGCGTTCAAGTTTGCCTGGCGCCGCCGACAGACTTACTAGCACCCTCCATCGTTGCCAAAGTCGCCAAGAAGTGGATCATGGGTTAGGGGGGAGGGGGAGTCGCAAATTCCAGATGTCTATAGGAGATCCTCGTTCCATCCCCACCCGTTCCAAGCATGATCGTCAATCTTTTAGCACAAATTAGAATTAGAATTGTTTCATAGATCTTATTGTACTCTTGAGGCGTGAGCATTTTAGTTAATTGTGCTTGTATCTGTTTCGCCAATGTGCCAGTCGATTGTTGGACATATGTAAGAGGGTCCCGGCTCGTAAGTGCCAACGCCGGCCGGCCGCTAAACTTGTAACTCACCTCTGGAATGGTCATGGCGAACGGTGCTTCGGCAAAGTATGGTCATGCGCGGCACTATATGGGGCTTGGGCAAAAATTCCATCCATTGCGATATCAATACAATCTTTTGTTTCCTCCACATTAGGCATTAATATTTCGAAGTTGTTCCGTTCCGGATCCGCTAATAAATTGACGATAGATCTATACCTATAAGATAGCTGCGCACGAAGGACGATTCTTGAGACGAGGCTGATGCAAATATGGGTGGTGGGTGGAACCTGCCAACAAATCCCTTGACGATGTTGGAGTAAAGTACTTTTGATGATTAAAACCTGATGGGAGAACGAAATCGACTCGTATGCGGGACAAAGCACATCCAACGTTTCGAAGTACGAAAACCTACCTGAAAATGCTTCATTTGGCCCCGCCGCACTGACAACATTTTGCCCCAGTGCCCCCGGCTGGCGCACCGATTCCTCCCCTACCTCGGGTCTTAATCATTCTAGACACGAGGCGTTTCTTCTTCACGAATGACATGAACTCGGATAGACGGGGCGCTGAGAAGATGAGGATTATAAGAATCTACAAGTCAAAACCACCCCGACGTAATGTTTCGTTAGTTAATTGGGGATTGAGATCTGCAAATTTTTCAAACATACCACGATCGGGATAGCTAGGGCCCAAAAAATCCAGTTCCCTCGTGCTTGGATAGGTTGGAGATCAGGGAAGTTCATTCCTAGACAATATAGGAATGTGGCTCAGCATCATGTGCGAAGCAATTACCAATCACACGTCGTCAGACACACCAAAGTATCCCGTTAAGAGGGTTGGCGGGAAAAATGTAACCTATGCAAAGAGCACAGGTCAAAATATGGCGTGACGGTGGATGTCAAGAGGAGAAGAGCGCTAACCGTAGCGATCGTGAGAGTCCTCATGGTTGTGTTCATATCGTACGAGACGACATTGAACGTATACGCGATCAGATTTTCTGTGATGCTCTCGAACATCTCCAACGACGCGAGGATATATTCAACATGATCCAGGACGTCCGCCTTGTGGCCCGAAAATAACACGAGATTTAGCAACGGTCCCTCACGAAAATGAAAGCTCTTTCGGACGTACAAGATAGATCTTGGATTTTGGGCTCATGAACCCAACCACGACACGTCCACGGAGATCCTTCACGCCGGTCGCGCCCTCTTCGTAGTGTTGTTGGGCATGCACCCCCGGTCGGAGGGCCATAACACGGTCGAGATCGTACCTCCTCAAGCCGTAGACCAGCGATTTGAGCGGTGCAAGCGTCCTTTTGTGCATCGTTATGTCTCCCGAGGCAATATGAACTTTGGTAGACAGGCATGTAAGAATTTCATAATCAATGTGACCTAATCAAGTACGCACGATATTTGACTGTGGAAACTTTGGGCTTGATGAGGATATCCCTTTCGAACTTAAGGAGTTGCTCATGATACCTATCAACGATATGTACAGCTAGGAGATGTATAACATATTAGTACCGGCAATCAGTTCTTCATCGAGCGGAGGGACGGGACGGGTCGCGCACCGTTATCAACAACTTCAAGAGAATGATCAAGCAAATGGTCAGTATTAATACAGTTCCTGAACGAATCTGCGATCGAAACACACCAAGATCAATGATATGCTGGAGGAGCAAGCTCGCATCCCCAGAGCTCCTCAAAAGTGAGTCTCTCTGTCTCAGACGTGTCCATATGGGCTGGAAGAAAGTTGTATGTGGATCTTGATGGATGGTTATTAGGGTACCTGTGGTGAAACGAATGTAAGGCGCGTTAGTTGAGAGCTGGGAATACAAACGCCTAGCCGCTTTGACTACTCACCATCCCTGAAGAGTGCTATGTACAAATTCCTCAATCGCACTGCCACTCGTTCCTCTCGCTTGAGCTCATTAACTGTTGCCTGAGTCGTTGACGCCCTATGTCCCGCCTTCTAGAAACGGAGGGGGAAATCGCGATGGTATCAGCGCTCCATAAAATCCCAGAGGTACAGGCCAAAAGAGAACTTACAAAGTTGCTCTCGAACATGCTCGACAAATGGTGCGAATACTTTCGCGCCTGACTCCTCACCGCCTTTTTCATCTCCAATAGTTCAGTGGAGAGACCACCGCCACCCTTCATCGTCGCGGCGCGCTTCTCGGTATCTGCCAATATTGTGGATTGAGAGGAGCAAGCAGAGGCACAGAGCGTGCTGCAGAATTCGTGATCCTCATCTTCTGGTTCGAGAGGAAGCGTCGCCGGCGGCGAATTCTCCTCCACGAGGGTATGAGAGAGGACACGGATGAAAAGGTGTTTTTGGTAGTAGTCGGCGCGGGAAGAGTAAGTCTGGCGGGAGTGTAGGATGTCTTCGATGGCCAATGGGTGAAGATCTGCAATATATTTTCAGACAATTCATTTAATCAGATGAAACAGAGCCATAGGGGAGATTCGATAGGCACCAGCGTCCGGGAGTGCTTTGGACTGCCTAAGGCAGTTTTGAGCATCTACCGTCATTAAAGAATAGGCTGCTGCTTCACGCGGCATAAATGGGAGCGGATGCATAGCCAGGGACTTCGTTGCGAAGCATCCTCGTGAAGCAGCCCCATTGGCGCAAGCGTGTACGCGAACGGCCCTGACAAGATATAGAAAATTGGCCACTCACGATAGCGCAGCGCCAAGCACTTGATTACATCCCAAGAGACGCCACCGATGTCGATCCAACGAATCTTGCTCCAGAGTGGTCGCTCTGCCCCAGGACCATACACGTTATCCTCTGGGGGTTTGACCTTGATAAATTCTTCCAAGGCCTCGGCCCCACCTGTACTGAGGTCGACAAAATTGGCAAACGTGGGACCACAATCAACGATGTTAATGGAGCATTTCTCCTTGATATGCCCGTATACAGCGGCTGCTGCGTCCGAGGAGGGGTCCTGGACGCCTGGTTCCTCATCAGAAAGGAGACGCATACGATTAAGGGCGATAACCTTGAGCACGATGGATTTGAAGCGCGAGTTTGGCCCTGTGAGCGTGAATTTTAGGTGGGATGCGGTGGGAGCGGTGGGTAAAGTGCATGATCGTGTCGTGGTCGCCTCTTGCCATCGTGATCGGAGGGGAGAGGTGCCCGATGGATGGGTTTTGGTGGTCGGTACCTGAAATGAAATGCCATTTGGATCTGGTTCCTCGTCCTGTTCATGGATGGCATGATTGAATGCTGGAAGTGCGAGGTCAGGGAGGTTGAGGCGACTGTTGACATTGCTGTGATACGGGGTGTTCATGCACGTCGGGGGTTGGGTTATCTGTGCAGGCCTCCATCCGGGGCGTAGTCCAAGATTAACATCGCGTTCCTCGGGTGCTTCCTGGTCGACAGTTGCTTCGGCGCATTCCCCATTACCATCCCCGCTGACTGCAGACTGCGATGACCGACGACGATAGATCTTCGACATCGTTGTTGGCGGTATTGGCTATATCTTGTGTGACGCAATTCTGGTCTAGATCCAAATTGGCGGCCACTCTCTCAAACAGCACATCACGGTGATTGGCGGCTTCCTTGAGATCTCCATCCCGACCGACGCAGCGCAGCCATCACAGCCTTGGCGACGACGGTCTGCACAGCTTATAGACATCCATTCCGAGCGGCTACCCACCCTACTAAGCAGCTACGTACTCGAGGCTAGCCAGGCAGTGGTCCCGCAGTCCTCCTTGGCATACAGCCGTATAAACAGGAGGCGGCTTGCTTTTACATACCCCGACATATTACCCTACTTCTCTAGGAATGAGACCAAACGCGCTAGCCGCTGTCGTTCTCAGTTTCGTTCTCAGTGCATTCGGTGAGCCTCAGGCAGCTCTCTTTACTGCTCATCAAAGTGTCTTATCCTTTGCTTGCCAGCTTCTAGCAAAGCACCTCCCCCATTGAAGCGTATAGACCACCCTTCAACCCTAACATTTGAAGAGCATGCCGTATCACCATCAAAGCGGCACACACGCCGCTCATCAACACCAACATCATTACCACCAAGCCGGCTCACCGTCAGTGCCTTTGGTGAGACCTACCATCTCCATCTCCGCCCAAACGAGCAAGTCCTCCACCCGCAAGCACGGATAAACTATTATTCGCCTTCTGGAGAGATTGTACGCACCGAACCACTGACACAGTATGGCGCTGGCGTACGCGTCTACGAAGGCGTGGTGATCAAGCCCGAGTCGACCGATCGACGATGGAAGGAAGACAGCATTGGCGGTGTCTTAGCAGGTGGATCCATCGATCGGAAGAGTGAAGAGCTAGGATGGGCGAGGATTACAGCGAGCGACGACGGGGATTACGAGGGCGCTTTCAGCGTCAGGGGTGTTGGTATTCATCACATCCAGAAGACATCCAAATTCATCAGCCATCGACACCCTGTCGATCCGCATCCGGACCCTGATGCGGACAATGGTCACATTGTCATCTTCCGAGACCGTGATCGACACGAGACTGAAACATCAACCTCGAGGGCCCATACGCAGTCGTGCTCGCACGACGCGCTGAGTTACAATACCGACCCGGCCTTAAACGAGGTCTTGCGTCCGTCCGTCTCACCACCGCCATGGTACGACCCACGCCTCACAGATTTAGATTCCTACGACGCGACCAACCTCGACGCACGACTCGTTAAACGGCAAAGTGATATTGGTGGCGGCGCGAACTCCTCGAACAAGTGCGTTGCTGACCGAACCCTGTTTAAATCTGGGTCATAAACCTGATCTATGAATTTGAGACAGTTACATCAACTCCATTGGCTCTCACGTCGGTTGCCCTACATCGCAGAGCATTATGTATTTTGGGGTCGCCGCCGACTGTCGCTACGTCCAGTTCTATGGCGGAGCATCCAACGCCACCACTCAGATCCTCAATGACTTCAATACCGCAACGTCGGTCTACAAGAGCACCTTCAACATCAGTTTAGGTATCGTTGAACTAGCCATCATGGATGAGACGTAAGCTCGCTCGTTTTCATTAAACATATTCCATGTCTATAGGATTCATGTGTGTTTTGTCGATTTTAGATGCCCTTCTAACGCCACTGCTCAAACTTCGAGCACCCCGTGGAATGCGGACTGTCAGACTTCCATCACACTGAACGACCGATTGTCCCTGTTTTCCCAATGGCGAGGCGCGAAGGGGGCTGACGGCGCAGGGCTTTGGCACTTGATGTCAGGATGCCCCACTGGCGTGGATATCGGTGGGCCGATCTCAAGAATGGGAACACTATGATGGTACTGAGAGATTTTGCTCGGGCCGTCCCTCCTTTTAGGTACCGCCTGGCTCGGAGTCTTGTGCCGAACGGAAGCATCAGGTTCCGCAGGGGACATCTCGAGTGGTACCGGCGTATCGACGGCGACTTCGACAGAGTGGCAGGTCGTCTCCCATGAAATTGGTCACAATTTCGGTGCAATCGTAAGTAGAAACAGTTTAATCGCTACCATGAGACCCTGATTGATCATGAGGTATTTGTCGCAGCATGATTGCGACACTGGATGTACGCTTTCCAGCGGTTGTTGTCCATCCAGCACCACGGTGTGCTCCGACTCCTCCAAATGGATCATGGATCCGGTGACGTACGCCGGAGAGGACGCGTTCTCGCCGTGTAGTATCGGGAACATATGTCAGTTTACGCTGAACTGGTTTACCTGGATAAGAGATCGCTGACTATGTATGTTAGGCACTTCATTACAAACGCAGAACACCACATGCTTGAAACCGGCCGATTCTGCAGTCACCACCATATCTTTGAAGATGTGCGGAAACGGGATCGTCGAAGAAGGTGCGTCTTTATAAATGGGCTCTGCTTTTTGACGCCAACCGCTAAATCATGACACCTTGGTCTCATCTCCAGGTGAAGATTGTGACCCAGGCCAAGGCGTCACTTCGTCATGTTGCGACTCGGCCACATGCAAATTTACCTCTGGCGCACTCTGCGACCCTAAATCCTCCACCTGTTGCACCGACTCGTGTCAATTCGCGCCTAGCACGCAGATCTGCCGACCCGCCAAGGACGCGAAATGCGACTTTGCTGAGATGTGCACTGGCACGAGTGGAGTGTGTCCTATTGATAAGACGCAGGCGGATGGTGTTTCGTGCGGGGGTAATGGTCTGGCATGTGCGAGCGGGACGTGCACTTCCAACTCATGTGAGTGAGGGTTGACTAAGGGACGATCTTCTTTTATTTCTTTGACTGACAGAGAGACCGTTCTCTATCTCTCTAGTACAATGCGCAACCGTTGGCGCCGCGATGGGCCTGTCCACAGCATGTTCAGCGCCGGGGGACAAATCCTGCCAAGTTTCGTGCCAGACACCGGGTTCCAGTAACTCATGTACGGTATTGCAATCCCCTCTGATCAACGGTAGTCCCTGTGGATACGGTGGAACTTGTCAGAACTCGGTTTGTAAAGCCGGCAGCTTCTCGGCTTTGGTTAAGGTACGCTTAGATCCTTTCGAGGGTGGTGGTTCACCTGATACATGATGCTAACCGACTTGGCGTGTAATTAGAGCTGGTACAAGCAAAATCTCCAAATCGCCATCCCTGTGACCATCGCAGCCGCGCTCGTCGTTCTGATGATCGTCTGGCGTTTGATACAATGTAAAACACTCATTTGGATGACTTCACATTATGGGTGCTAATTTTTGCTTTCTTCAAGGCTGTATGGGTGCCAGCAGGCGAAAGAACGCTATGAAAACCGCGTATGCGACGGGTGGCGGACCGCGCGCTGGTGCAATCAAGTTACAAAGTTGGGCTGGAGGTCCGCCAACGGATCAGGCAGGGCAAGGGCAACAGTACCCTCCACCACCAGGAGACCCTTACAATAACTAGTAAGCCTGTCTTTTGTTTCATATTTATGGATGCATGGCTGACATTAATCACGTAGTCCACCGAACCATTCTGCGCCTGGGGGGTACGTTTATACACCCCCTGGGACGTCGTATCCACCGTACCACACTGAAGAGAATGACTCGCGGAACGATATCAACCAACCGCCGCCACCTCGCGATGAGTACGAAAACCCCTTCGAAGACACTCACCATAATGGCGGCGCAGAGGGCGGCCAATGGAACAATGATAGGCAAGCCGCTGGGGGATATAGTAGGTAGGCGAGAGGGTAGGGGTGCGGGTATCGATGGGGTTGCATCGTCTTTCCTTCTCAGATCATGGACATACATAGACATTTAGGGAAGCGCTATATACATATACATTTCCGTTGTATGCTGTTATTTTCAACTGTGCGTGAGGTTGTGGATGCGCGTGGTGTCTCTTGTGATAGATTATATTCCCACTAAACCACCATTCACTCAGCACAGCATCACAAAGCGTTGTCCGTGCGGTGTCGGCCGTTCCTTTATAAGCCATCCCGCCTTGGTCATGATACGGCATACTTACCTTGTTCTGGCATTGCCCCTTCACGTACTTGGGCGTGTCAGCCTCGGTTGCTCATCATTGCACAGCGCCCACATCTGGGTTCATTGAGGGGTCGGGGTTCATGGGTGGCTTACGCTGCCCGTGGGGACTCAATCTTTTCCTGATGCCTATCCGGCCTTCTGGCTGGTGGGTCACCTATCTTCTTATCCCTTGATTAAACCTAAGCCTATTTGTGGCGACCTTGTACCATATATAGATAAAAATTAGTATTGCCTTTGCTCTCTATTCTTCATCCAATGATTTCTCAATTTGACCATACACCTGGTTCATAAGTTCTCTGACCTGGCTACCTGTACAACGAGCTTTTGATTTCCCACCGTGTGGGAATGTACTTTTGTTTGTCGCGTCTACACCCCGCACTTGCTCCACCCGTCATTTGTGTATAGAAGGCGGTCTCAAGGGCGAGTCGTAGGCGAGTTGGGATTATCCAAAGATTCAGTGCTGCTATGTCATACATATGGACTTTAAGGCAATGGGCCGTGCCGTGCTTGCGCGGCCCTATACAGTTCTTATAACAACTTCTGTGAAAGTCAAACCTCATTGCTTGTTCACGTGGCCGGTCATGACTCTTGCACCAGGCCGATTACACCACCACCTCTACGCTCTCAAGTCAGGTCTAGCGTATCTCTGTTTGCCATTTAGGCAGCTTCAATATCCAATTACTTCACACGACGAATATCGCGTTTCCCAAACAAGGAGCCCGATGTCGAATATAACCGCCGCAACGGAAGTTCAAGTACATGGCCCATTCTGCTCGGCCCGCAAGCGCGCTTTGGGCCTCTCGTCGGACGATAAGAAGATCTTCATCCTCCACGATGAAGACCAAAACTCGACCATTGCCCAGCATCGAACTATGGGACTGGCATCGACGCTGGATGGGTTGGGCGTTACGACTTATACTCGGTAGGCCCTCAGTCGCTGCTTAATGAAAAGCCATTCAGATTGATACAATACCATGTTCCGCTATCTAGGAATGGGCCCTTTACTAGCCTCGTCACTGACCCAGCCGCAGACCCCTTTGATCCTAGTGCGTACCGCCGTTCTTGGCTCGGACAAAAACCTAGCGACGTTGATGTACGTTCCCCTTCACGCATTTCTATAAGTATCTCTCTGACTTGCGACGAACCGCAAACCGTATTAGAGATCAACTCAGTTCATACGCGTCACCTGCGACAAGAAAGGACCTTACTATGGCCTTCTCGCCTTCGGGAGATCTATCGCAATTGCCGAAGCTGTAGCAGCAGCGCATGGAGTTCAGGTCGAGAATCTGTCGCGAGATCAAACGTTCGACGCGGACACGTCGTACCCGCTTCTCTTCGTGACAGCCCAGAAAGCATACTTCTTCGTGGTGGATATGCCTTCTGAGGCCAATGTTGATTGGACTCCCAGCCTCCCGACCTCCCAGTTAATTGGCGACATCTCAGAGGCCATCCGGGGTCAATCGAAGTTGTTCGGCTTCCCAAAACCGACTATGGCACAGATCAGAGCCGCGAAGCAAGTGAGAAAAGCAGCATTGGTAGAGCGCTCAAGAATGGGCCGATTGCCCAAGGAGCTCCGCACCAAATTGTGTCCTATTGAACGCAAGCCACCAATACCAACCACCTTCTCATGGCCGTTCCGCCCTTCCACGGTCAAGGAATGGACATGGAATCCAGATTCCGGCGCTTCACGCTTCTACAACAATCCTAACCGCTCTTTCGCTGCACCGGTTTCAAACTACATCACTGCCCCACGGGCTGAACCAGTCACGCCCTGTTCACTCGCCTCTCTCGAGCCGATGATCCAATGGCTCAATAAAAACGACGACATTGATTCGGCTCAGGAACCTCGTATCGACTTCACAAAAGGCTCTATACTTGGGAAGACCTCGCGAGGCGGGGGTGTCAGCGTCGATCTGTGCAAGCAGGTCGTGGGACCAGTTGGTATTGGGCCCATCATGGACGCGGTTGGAATTAACGACAACATAGACCGATTCCTCCTGGGGAATAACGTTGTGTCGGACAAAGGAGCAGAGGTAATTGCCGAGTTCATTCGAAAGGACCAAAAGAAGGCGAACGGCGGACGGGTCTATAATTACTATGTAAGCCTTTCACTGTTCATTACCTTGGATAGAAATGTCTGACAATGTGCGACTCAGCTTGCGGGAAACTCAATCACCAGCGAAGGTATCGCCCACATCGCTTCGGCTCTGACTGACAACCCGGTTGTCACCGCACTCTGGCTCAAACGAAACAATCTCGGCGCCGATGGCGCACTCGCTCTTTCCGATATGCTCGCTCACAACGATCGTCTCGAAGTCCTGGACCTCGTCATGACTAACATTGGAGACACAGGTGCAGAACACATCTTCCGGGCCCTGACTCAAAATCCCAAATCGGCACTTAAACATCTGTACTTTGGCGCATCCGGCCATGGCCCTGCTATCGCGCGAGCTGCGGCCGAGTACATGAAAACCGATCACTGTCAACTCCGAACCCTGTTCATGGGCATGTCGAGACTGGGAGATGATGGTGCCTTAGCCTTAGCGGAGGGATTACGGGAGCAGAAAACGATCGAGAGGCTGGGACTTAGCAGCTGTCTCATCGGGGATAAAGGCGCGATCGCGATTGCGAACGCCCTGAAGAATGGACCAGGCGGAAAGTCCATCGTCAGCCTAGACTTAGGGTGGCGAAGGGGGACTCTTGAGCTCGGAGAGGAAGGGAATTTCATCAGTCATCACGGTGCGGTTGCCGCTGGAGAACTCCTGCTGCATACGGGTTTGAGGTCTCTAGACCTGACGAACTCGAGGATGTCATTTGATGGCATGGAGTATTTCGTCAAGCAGATCCTAGATGGAAACGACCGAGCACTCGATGTTAGACTCAGGCAGCGGTTTGACAAGATGAACCGAAACGTATCTGCGGAAAGCCGAGCGAAGGAGGTGTGCAAAAACAACTGGACCCGATTTAACGATGAGGCGGCAGCTGTGTCGTCGCCGGAAGCGAAAGCGGAGGTGGAGAGAATCAAGGATGCTCTGGATCCCCAGCATATTCGCGAGATCTATTCCGTTTATCGTGGAAATATGTAACCCAAAAGAAAATGTCGTTTTCACCTTCAAGATTTAACAAAGGAAAGATCTATGTAGTCACGTAAAACCCCTACCAAATCATTTCTGCGCCCCCGAGTACGCTCGAATTTGGCGTGACCTAAATTTGATGATCTAACGAGAGTTACAGATCTAGTATGGGATACAAGAGGTACCAGCCGGACGAGTATAACCTAGTATGTTACCCAAGTGCTTCCTCGAGGGACAGCGATATCCCATGCCAAAGTGATGTCAACCGTTTTGCCAGCACCGATCTCACACCCCCATTCTACCATCCCATCCTCTCCGGGCACGCTGTTCGTTGCGGGTGACTTTGAGTCAGGACCTAGCTTACCTCCACCCAAATCGCTCTCGTCATCGTCGTCCGTATTTGGGGTCCATCGAATCTTTACGCCATTCCTGAGACTCGCCCATTCCTTCTGTCCGTCCTTCAGCGTCGGTTCAACCAGTATTACTTTGTAGTCCGCGTTGACGCTGGTAGGGATCTGGTCTTTCATCGACAGCTCGATGTCCGCGAGACGTGTGTTCTTGATACTGACGCGTTGAATGTGCGAGGTCACGTCAGTCTTCGTCTGGAGCGCAAGGAATTTGCTTCCTGTGGCGTTCTTTGACTTCTTGATGAGTGGGTGGTACGTAATTCGCAACGCAGGATCAACCCCGAGGGAGGTGGAGAATGTTTCCTGAGGGCTGACGAGCTATCGAAGGAAATAATTCATGAGTGAGTGTGGGTGAACCCAAGATCATAACCACGCTTACCGGGACAGACGACTTGCAAACGAAATTTCCATCCATGAAGACGCTTGAAGGTCCAGGGAGCAAGACGTAAGGAGATGTGTTCTTCAAATGACACTAAGGGACGCGATAAAAGGAATCAGCCCCAAATATAATCGGCCAGTCATCATCAGTTGGCTTACGCGCAAGAAGACGCTGGTTTGTTTTTTGGGGACGGCGATCCACTCCAACTTCGGTTCCAGATCAAACTCGGCGACGGTAACCTTGTGGTATGTGCTATGCGAGTCGTCGGGATCGGTAGGGACCGAGGTCAGGCCACTGATGACGAAGTTCGTGCTGACTGCGCCTTCGACCGCCCTCGATTCTACCATCTTCAAGCGTGGGGGTGGAGCTAGGGCGGGTTGCGCCATCATGGCGTATACTTGTGGTGGTCCATCATCAAATAGGCCAAAGCCCATGTCATCATCAGACTCCTCTCTTTCCTCTACTTTGGCCGACCTGGTGCTGAACCTCATCGATTTACGCTTGTTTTGAGGCGGCGGCGGGGGTGCTGGTATCGAGATATGCTGCGGTGTCAGAGCAGGTATCTCAGTCCCCAGGTGCGGAGATGCCGTACTGAGATCCAAGGCCACATTCGTCCAATCTTCTCCCGTCGCCTGCGTGATAGAGGCACGATAGTGCACTATGAGCGAGTTGTTTGGACTTGGGGTGGCGTCTTTCGAGTCCTTCACTGGCGAAGGCATCGTCCCGAGGTTTGCCCGAATATCGTATGTAGGTGACCATGAGGCGCCAGTAACCCCTGAGGAGGTTAGGACACCCGCGTTGTTAGATCCTCAAACCATCCCCTAGTTTGAAATGATGGCCTAATCCTCCAGTTGACTCACCATACGACAAGGAAAGCTCGGCGGGGCCGTCTTCATCGGCCAGAACGACCACTGTAACTTTTACTCCCCTCTTCTTGCTCGCATCGTCAAGGAGGAGCGTCTCCTTTTGCTCCTTCTCGGTTTCTTCGGCCAGCTGTATTTTTTCATCAAGGCTCTGGAGACTCTCATTCAGCTTTCTCTTCCTTTCCTCGTAAAGCTTCAAGAAGCTCGCTAGCTTCGAGTGGTCAACTCGGTCGGCCTTCATGGTGGTAGAGTAGCTATCCAACATCTTGATTTGTTCTTCCACGGTAGTCTTTTCGGTCTGAAGTTTCGATATGCGTTTTCCAGTCTCAATGTAAGCCTTGTTTTCGGGAGTGTCCTTGTCCGCGCCGCCATCGTTGAGAGAGGAATGGTAAATGACATCAAAGATGACTGCATTTCCAAGGCCCTCAACGCGGATGGACTCACGATCGAGACAGTTGGGAAGTCTCTCTATGCAGACCTCGTTCTGGCCGGTCTGGACGATTGGGTGAGGGTTCAGATCAAACAATATGTTCGGGTAGGCGAAGACAAGTTTACCTTGAGGTCTACGGGCAAAAGACGACGGATCTCTGCGCGATCAGATTGGTAGACGGAGACGGAATGCACAGGATGACGAGTGGTGTCTACTGATACAACGTTCATGATGGTGTGGTTGAAGCGAAGAAGAGAAGCACAGCCACATTCAGGGTCCAGCGTTGTATATCACCGACGTCACAAGTCCAGCAGTAGTTGATATTAGTCATAGACGACTTTTTACTTATGAATCCAGTTTTTCCCTGTTGACACCGTGACATCCCATGCCAGGGTCAGATCAATGCTCTTCCCAGCCTCGAGGTCACACAACCATTCAACCACGCCCTCATCTTCTACTCCACTCGTGACACCACCAGATACTGACCCTGAAGCTGAAGCGGAATCTTCCTCCTCGTCTCTACCCTTAATCGCCCATCTCGCCTTGACCCCGGGCGCAACAGTCACTTCCTTTCTCTCCTTCGCCTCTCCCAGCTCCTTGGGCACATTCACTATTACCTTGACGGCGGAGTCAACGCTGACAGGGACTTGATCCTTGACAATCAGAGGGAAGATGCGGGCGCTTCGGGTATTTTTTATGGTGAGACGTTGAGTGTATGATGTGACGTCAGCCTTGTTTTGGAGAGCAAGGAGGTTGCCCAGGTTTCCGGAGAATGCCTTAGTCTTCCTGACTAGTGGTTGATAAGTTACCCGCAACGAGGGATCAACGCCGAGCGAGGTAGAAAAGGACTCCTGTGGACTGACGTCCTATGAAAGGGAAATAGTGGTCAAACATTGATTCTGAACTGGTGGTTTTCCAACTTACTGGGATCCTCGTCTTGCAAACAAAGTTGTTGTCCATGAAGACACTCGCTTGTCCGTCCAAGAGAATGTAGGGTGACGTATTCTTGACTTGACACTAGAATCTTGTATGAGCACTCCAGAAGAGATAACTTGACCCAAATCAAAACAAGAATAGCACACCCTCAGGAAAGCACTCGGTTGTTCCTTAGGCACTACGACCCAGTCTAACTTCGCTGACATGTCAACGACTGCAATAAACACCTTATGTGTCTTGTCATCGAAGCTTGTTCCGTCACCGCTTGGGATATTACATTTTCCTTCAATTAGGAATGTCGCACTTGTAGCACTCTGTTGGACAATAGCTGGAGCCATCTCCATTCTCCGAGATGATGACCGCCCTCGCGTGGTTCGAGACCTCATTATCGGTCCGGGAATGATGATAGGGTCTGGTGCAGGCGGTCCGATGCGCCAAGGAGTGAGCGTTGGGATGCTACTGCTAGTCAGAGGCGAGGCGGTGCTGAGGGTCAAATCCACCGAGGACCAATCCTCCTGTGTGCTCTGAGATATAGAGGCGCGGTACTGAAGGGAGACGCTCGAGGAGGATTCCGAGTCCTTTGTTGTTGAAACTCCACTCGGCGAGATCGTCGCGCGCAGATCGTAGAATGGTGTCCAAGATGCGCCAGGAAGCACTAGGCGCATAGTTAATTAGGCTTCGATCATGCGAAATTCGGAATAGACACACCATAAGAGAGTGACATCTCAGCCTTTCCATCAGCGTCTGCCAATACAACCACCGTGACCTGAACCATCCGCTTCTTCCCTACTTCATCGATCGATAACTTCTCCTCCTCATCTTCTACTCTCTTCTCAGCGTCACGGATCGATTCCTCGACCTTGGTCAGCTTCTCGTTGATACTCGCCTTCTCTGTCCCATATAGATCGAGAAATTTATCCAAATCCCCTCCATCCGTCTTCTCCGCATTCACCGTTTTCGCATACTCGTTCAAGAAACGAACTTTGTCTTCGAGGATCTTCTTCTCGGACTGGAGTTGGGCAAGTTGCTTCACGGCTGAGCGAAGTGTGGCATGAGACTCGTCCTGTGCGTTGGGCGCCGATGCTGGTGGTGGCGGTTTGTAGATGACATCGAAGATCACAGCGTTTCCAAGACCCTCGACGCGTATACTATCCTCATCGATCATTTTTGGCAGACTCTTCAGATGTACCTCATTCTGACCAGCCTGCACGGACATCGAATGATCGAGAAAGTTGATGGGCTTTGGCAAGTGTCATACAGAACGACCGACAGCGCACCTTCAAATCAATTGAGAAAAGTCTTTGTACCTCGGCACGATTAGTTTGGAAGACGGTTACGGCATTGACCGGAGTTTTAGTGCTGTCGATGTGGATAATGTTAGCCATGGCGGTGAATGATGATTTTTTTTTTTTTTTTTTTTTTTTTTGTGAGGAAGGAGGGGAATCCGCTATCGGACGAAAGGCCCCATGTTTCCATGTTACCTGACAGTGTGGGCGCGACCCAACTAAACCCCCCCAACTGGTTAATAGACAGCGCAAGCCTTTTGACTTGGATATTTACTAGACCATAGGCATCTGCTCACCATCCACAATTGTGTTTGGTTTCAGTTATTATTAGCGGTTTTGATACCGCATGCCCCATTGAACCCTTTACAGGGGTGGCCCAGGGATTTTCAGGTTCCTTTCAGATCCCTACTTGTCCTCTGGAGGTTTGGTAGAAAGGGGCTCAAGCATTAGCTATCCTTGCCTCCCGATCTCCAGCTCACTCCTCCTCTATCCGAATGTCATATTGTATTTGCCCTCATCACCTACATTTGCCCTATGCGACTTCACACCAAGCAAATGCCCATTGGTTTACATTCAATCTTGCAAAGCACGCCAAGTCCCCAAGTCAACATTTGTTATGTTTGTTCATTCTACC
>WSUE01000172.1:1013-51909 GCA_019633535.1 Tulasnella sp. JGI-2019a
TGGGTCCCACCCAAATTTTTTGGCAAAATTGAAACATGGAACTTTTTTGCCGTTTGCGTCTTCCCCTCCTTCCACACAAAAAAAAAAAAAAAATCTTTTGCCCCCCCCCCCCCCCCCTCCCCTTTCTCTTTTCCTACCCACCACCATCTTGTCCCGATCCTAAACGAGAGTCGTACTCGACGTTCTGGTCCATACGCTTCAGCCTCGCCTTTAGCTTGTACTTTGTACAGTTCCTGAGCCTGAAGTGAACCAGCTACTTCTTCCCATGATGTATGATTGCATTGTCTCACTCCTGAACGTGATGATGACAAATTAACGAGATCTGTAGGGACGTCCACGGTCCCTGACTCAGGTTATGGGATCGATGAACTCATACCATGGTGTCAACGTTGAGTGATGTAATATAAAGTGTCATTGATTATTGAGTATGATTTACCAGAGGGCCTCAGCCTACTAGTTGGAAGGCAGCTTGCTTCGAATGAGCACGGCATCGGGTTCTAAAAGTCAATATGTTGGATGGACGGATCATGGCTGACAGTCTTAGAGGTCGATTATCAACATGTGCAGATTTCATTTACATGTGCTGCCCGCCCAATGAATCTATATCCCTCCCCAGGTGTTTGCATATAGGCCTCAATTCACTCGCTGCATTGGCCGCCCACCTCTGAATCTCTACGTATGGAATAGCGAGACCAAAGTTAGCGTGCATATGGGATCGATCTCGTCAATGGAACAGGACGTGTGGTATCAGGAAACGCACCTGCACAGGGCCAGATTTGCAGGTACCAATCTATCAGCCGCTGGAATGTCAGAGCGACCTCCACTGCGAAGAGTAGCGAAGGATCGAGCTTCCAGAGCTCTAGAGCACTGTAAATACGTTCACCCGAATAGCTTTGAGTGTCATATTCCCTTGGATGAAGCAGAAAGGCGATGGTATAAGAACGTACCGCCATTCAGATGCCATAAACAAGTATACGATGAAAGGTCGATTAACAAGCATTTTACGACCAGGGCTTTCGGCATCTTCGTGCATAACTGATTCAGGAGAAACCCTCAGTAAGTGTGGCAAGTGATGTCTCATTAGTGGCATGACTCACCGCCCTCGAAGGACAACGCTATGCTATGTCGTTGTCGAACTAAACGTCTGTCAGTCATAAGGGGAGAGGGTATCAGGTCTAAGAAATGCAAAATGCGTACGCCATTTGAATGCTGAATCATGTTCAAAGTTGATGCCGCTAGGATGGTAGATTGTACATCTATTAGATTCTAGAGACGTATAGAAGTGAAATAATGGTCGACTCGCGTTTTAGCCACAGGAATAAATTTTCGGAAGCCTCCGGACACTTGCATCCGGATTCTAAAACCGATTGGAATGGATGTCAGCAGTTGGGTCCCTAGAAAGGTATGACTGGCAGTCCAGTAAGCTTACATGAACAAAAACTCTCGCGCCTAGGATGATATATGATTTGTCAGCCCTATACTCGCCCGCCATGCCGGAACCAGAGGGAAGGGAATACCTGATATACGAGCGTCCGCTCAGTAATACAGCTGTGACTATTCAACGCATCCTCGATTGCCACTGTTTCCATCCACACCCGCATGGCAAAGTCCGAATCATCGCGACTTGCGATAGCGTCATCTGACAACGAAGATGAGACCGAGAAACCAGCAAGAGAGGTATTCGGTCGACCGCGGGATGCATGTTGGATGCAGGCATGCCAGAGCAGCATCGTACGACTCCACAATGCCCACTGAGACCTATATCAGATAACGGGCATTGAGCATCCCTGGTACCAATGTACTTGACGGCACCCAAACGTATAGAGACGCGACCCACTCCTTTCCTGAGTATTTGGCGTCAACATCCGGTAGTGATGCATAATCATCCTCTCCTGGCAACAAAAGCGCAAGCTAGGTTATCCAATCACAAGGGATGAGATCAGCTCTTCGCGCCCAGTGAGCAAAAGGTATTAACGATAGTGAAGGCTCACATTCTCCGGTTTGGTGACATATAGGTCCAGCTGCAGGATCCCGCCCGCCTGCCTCGCCGCTGCTTCCGAGCCCAACATAACAACAGCGCCCCAGACAAGTCGACGCCCTTCTTCCTTCCGTATCTCTGCATAAGTCGCGTTCGGCACCCATCGTGGCAAGGACGCCCACATCGGTGTACACCGCAACGCCTCCGGGCTGTTAACGAGAGACAGGGCTCGACAGGGACACGAGGCAATGTCACTTAATCCGTTTTCGCTTGGCTGGCCCATCAGAGATTTCCAATCATTATACGGTGACGATAATGACGTCGCCTGGTATCTCACTAGGGTTGCATTTGATGACGGGCCCGCAGGTGGTGCTGGGAGGAGACCCATCGGTGAGCTATAACCGAGTTTTAGTGCTTGCTCTCTAACCCCATTTGGGGGAGGGCGCCCTAAAGCTGGGACATCGTTGGGTGCGAACATATGTACACGAGGGTCCGTCGCGTCGAGGGAGGTGAGACCAAGCACGCGTATCACGTTGTCCAAGAGCGACATGGCGGATTGCATGCGATACAATGTACAATCGGGATGCGAGCAGATCTCGTATAGCACCAGTAGCTATTGATTTATGGGCGAATCGAAGTATAAGAGTGGGCAAATCCACGACGAGTAAATGTGCTCACCCATGCTGCTTGGGCCAATGGTAGGTCTACCCAACCAGCGTTATAACTCGCATCGAACGATGCCTGAGCCAGATTCCGTAGCGCAACGCTTTGCTTCCACGATCTCTCTCTCTCTTCTGGATCCTTCCGCTTGGTATCCCGCTCCGACTGTAACAACTTAGAGTATGCCAAAATGCTCAATACTAAACTCGGTTGTATTGCCGATCGAAGCTCCGTATGATGGAACATGTCGAAAAAGAGCGGGACATTGATGAAAGCGAGCCAGACCGGGGAGGACTTGAAGAACCCGCACACGTCTCTCGAGATCTCCTGCGCGACGTCATGGCGAGATATAGAAGAGGGGCTGGTAGCATTGGTCGGGCGTAGAGTGTATGTGTTTGTGAGGTGATCCCACCAGGTGGCTCGAGAGAAGTGAAGAGTTGGAGAATGGGTGATTTCGGTAACAGTGCAAGGAGTCTGTGCTCGTTCGAGATAAGTGGTCTTGGGAGACTCCGAATCTCGCAATGTCTCGTTGGGCGAGGTACAACAGACGAGTGGTAGCGATGGCCATTGATCATGCATGCCCACTTGGAATTGATGTGAGATGTCGGGCGACAGCGAGGTCGGGTAATTTCTAGAACAAGACGCTGACGTAGTTGCATGGGCCTGAAAACGGTATGTGAACGGCTCGTCAGTTCCCAGCCAGAGCGGGTTAGATCATTTTATTGGTTTCTCCACCTCGAACATGTCGGTCTTAAGTGGGATCGGTGCAAGCTCCGGAGACGGAATGGGGGGATACCTAGGAACGCAGCTGAATATGCGCGTCGGGCATGGTATCGTACCCTTCTTCAAAGTGCATGATGAAGGGTAAGAATTTGGCGGCTGGGATGGTGTCTTGTTGTTCGGATAGGAATTGGTGAGGAACGTCTCATCAAAATGATATCCACCGTATGGTAATTCGGTCTGCACTGCACTGAGTGATAAGGTCCAAGATTGCAGAAAGCCGTCCGAATCCGAGGCCCCCGCCGAAGGCCTGTCGGCGGGGGTGCTTTTTTCGTCCTCATTCGTCGTGGATACCCTAGTGTTCGGCTGGTCGGTTAAATCGAAAGGTCAATTCCCTGGAATTCCTAGGGTTAGTACATCAACTACACACCTTCAGGGAGCCCATTCTCCTCTTTGCATGTTTCTTTGCTGCCTTTAAGCGACTTTCGTACTTGCGCTCAAGGTTTCGCAACACATCCTCCAGCTCGGCAACCGTAATATGTGGCTTGCGATCCACATAAACACAGTCGATCTTTGTCACGGAACAAGCCCTGCAAGATGGTCTTTGCCGATCACAAAGCTATCATTTGGTGAGTGAACAAATCTTGAGTGAACAGCTGATCGCGAGAGAATGGCATGAGCTGTCCATACATGCTTCTTCTTTCGGCACGCCTTGCAAGCAAGCCCACGAGGTTGTGGTAACTCCTGCAGACGGTGTTTCTCTTTTACAGAGCCAGCGTTCGTGCGGATAGCGCCCGATGTGATGGAGGGGGACATTCACGAACACTGTGGTTTGACTTTTGGAAAGCCGGAATATAGGGACATTAATGTGCCACCAGTACGAATGTGACCCTGCACTGTATTGGCGGGACCGCAAGATCGGAGTTAGCCGGGGCTGACCAACTTCTACGAAGTTTCCAGAAGTAGCCACTATTTGGGCCCTCCGCGGTCCCTGACTCAGGATATGGGAATCGATGCAACCTGTACCACGGTGTCAACATCAAGCGATACGATATAAAATACCATTGATCATTGAGTATGATTTTACTAGAAAGCCCGCTGCGCCTTGCTTCGAATGAGCACCGAATCCGGTTTTAAAGTCACTACGTCGGATGAACACATGGTGCCGGACAGTCTCAGAGGTCGATTATCAACATGCACAGATTTTATTACATGTGCCCGCCCAATTAATCTATATCCTTCCCTAGGAGTTTGCATATAGACCTCAGTTCACTTGCTGGATTGGCTGCCCACCTCTGAATCTCTAAATATAGAATAACGAGGCCAAAATCAGCGTGCGTATGGAATCGATCCTGTCGATGAAAATAGAATAATGTAGTATCAGGGAAGATACCTGCACAGGGCCAAATCAGCTGATACCAATCCACCAGCCGCTGAAATGTCAGAGCAACCTCCACTGCGAAGAGTAGCGAAGAATCGAGCTTCCACAACTCTAGAGCGCTATAAAGACGTTCACCCGAACATCGTTGAGTGACACGTCACCTTGGATGAAGCGGCGTGGTAACGGTATAAGAACGTACCGCCATTCAGATGCCATGAACAAGTATACGATGAAAGGTCGATTGACTAGCATTTTGCGGCCCGGACTTTCAGCAGCTTCGTGCATGACTGATGCAGGAAACCTTCAGTAAGCGCAAAAAGTGATCTCTCATTAGTATTAGTGGAGTGACTCACCAGCCTCGAAAGCCAGCGCTATGCTATGCCGTTGTCGAACTAAACGTCTATCAGTCATAAGAGGGAGGGTTTCTAGATCTAAGAGATGCGAAATGCGTACGCCATTTGAACGCGGAATCGTGTTCAAAGTTGATGCCGCTAAAATTGGATATCTGTTAGACTCTTGAGGCGTCTGAGAATGAGATAACGGCTGACTGACGTTTTAGCCACAGGCATATATTTGCGGAAGCCTCTGGAGACTTGCATCCGGATTCTAAATCCGAGTGAAATGGATATCAGCAGTTGTGTCTTTGGGAGATAATGACTGGCAACCCAGCGGGCTTACATGAACAGGAACTCTCGCGCCTAGGATGCAATATGATTCGTCAGCCCTACACTCACTCGCTGTGTCGGGACCAGGCGGAAAGGCACACCTGATATACGAGCGTCCGTTCAGTAGTACAGCTGTGACTATTCAATGCGTCCTCGATTGCCACTGTTTCCATCCACGCTCGTATGGCAAAGTCCGAATCATCACGGCTTACGAAAGCGTCATTTGATAATGATAGGGGGACCGAGAACCTAGCAAGAGGAATGTTTGATTGACCGCGAGACGCGTGTTGGATGCAAGCATGCCAGAGCAGCATCGTGCGACTCCACAATGCCCAGTGAGACCTATATCAAATAATAGACATTGAAAATCCATGATACCACTGTACTTGGCGGCACCGGAATATAGAAAGATGACTCACTCCTTCCCTGAGTATTTGGCGTCCACATCTGGTAGTGATGCGTAATCATCCTCTCCTGGAAACAAAAGCGCAAGCTGTGTTGTCGAGTCACAAGACCATGAGATCTCCGCACGCAGTAAGGGCAAAAAGATAGTGACGATAGTGAAGGCTCACATTCCCCGATTTAGTGACGTATAGGTCCATCTGCGGGATCCCACCCGCCTGCCTCGCCGCTGCCTCCGAGCCCAACATAACAACGGCGTTCCAGACAAGTCGACGCCCTTCTTCTTTCCGTATCTCTGCAGAGGTTGCATTCGGCGCCCATCGTGGCATAGACGCCCACGTTGGTGTACATCGTAACGCCTCCGGACTCTTGGCGAGAGAGAGAGCTTGACAGGGACATGAAGCAACGTTATTTGATCCGTGTTCGCTTGCTTGACCCATCAGAGATTGCCAATCATTATATGGTGACGACAGCGCTGTCGCCTGGTATCTTACAAGTGTAGCACCTGATGATGGGCCCGAGGGAGGTGATATTGACAGGGGATCCATCGGTGAGCTATAATCGACTTCCTCTCTTACGCCATTGGGAGGAGGGCGACCTAGAGCTGGGACATCGTTGGGTGCGAACGTGTGTACACGAGGGTCCATCGCGTCAAGGGAGGTGAGACCGAGCACGCGTATTACGTTGTCTAAGAGTGACATGGCAGACTGCATGCGATACAATGCCCAATCGGGATGTGAACAGAGTTCGTATAGCACCAGTATCTATTAACGTACGAGCCAGATCGAGCTATAAGAGTAGGCGAATCCATGATGAGTAAATGTGCTCACCCATGCTGCTTGCGCCAACGGTAGGTCTATCCAACCAGCATTGTAACTCGCATCAAACGATGCCTGGGCCAGATCCCTTAGTGCAACGCTTTGCCCCCACGATCTCTCTCGCTCCTCTGGATCCTTGCGCTTGGTATCCCCCTCCGACTGTAAGAGTTTTGAGTACGCCAAAATGCTCAATATCAAACTCGGCTGTATTGCCGATCGAAGTTCCGTATGATGGAACATGTCGAAAAACAGCGGGACATTGAAGAAGGAGAGCCAGACTGGGGAGGACTTGAAGAACCCACATACGTCTCTCGAGATCTCTTGTACGACGTCATGGCGAGATATAGAAGAGGAGATCGAAGCATTGGTTGGGCGTAGAGTATACGTGTCTGTGAGGCAGTCCCACCAGGTGGCTCGAGAGAAGTGAAGAGTCGGGGAATGGGTGATTTTGGTAACAGTGCAAGGAGTCCGTCCTCGGTCGGGGAAAGTGGTCGCAGGAGACTGTGAATCTCGCAATGTCCCGTCGGGTGACGTACGACAGACGAGTGGTAGCGATGACCATTGGTCATGCATGCCCACTTGGAATTGATTTGAGATGCCAGGCGATGACGAAGTCGAGTGATTTCTAGAACAAGACGTGGTGGATTGAGCCTGAAAAGGGTATATCAACTGTTGGTCAGTTCTCAGCCACAAGGACATGCATCCTTTTCTCTACCTCGAACATGTCGGCCTTAAGTGGGATCGGCGCAAGCTTCAGGGACGGACTAAGGGGATACCTTGGAACGCAGCTGAATATGCGCGTTGGGCATGGTATCGTTCCCCTTTTCAAGGAGCATGGTGAGGGGTAAGAATCTGGCGGCTGGGATGGCGTCTTGTTGTTCGGATAGGATTTGGTGAGGAACGTTTCGTCGAAGTGATACCCGCCGTATGGTAATTCAGTCTGCGCCGCACTGAGTGATGAAGTCCAAAATTGTAGAAAGCTGCCCGACTTCGAAGCCTCGGATGAGGGTCCGTCTGTGGAGGTGTTTTCTTTGCCCTCAGTCATCGTGGATACCCTAGGGTTTGGCTGGCCGAATGAGCGAAAATGTCAATTCCCTTGGAATTACAAAGCCTAGTACGCCAACTACATACCTTCGGTGAACCCATTCTCCTCTTTGCAAGTCGCTTTGCTGCCTTTAAGCGATTTTCATACTTGCGCTCAAGATTTCGTAACACATCCTCTAACTCGGCAACGGTAACATGGGGCTTGCGATCCGCGTAGACACATTCAATCTTTGTCACGGAACAAGTCCTGCAAGATGGTTTTTGCCGATCACAAAGCTATCATTCGGTGAAGTGAACAAATCTTGAGTGAACAAGCGATCGAGAGATGGTGAAATGAGCTCTACATACATGTTTCTTCCTTCGGCACGCCTTGCAAGCAAGCCCACGTGGTTCCGGCAGCTCCTGCAGACGGTGTTTCTCCTTTGCAGAGCTAGTATTTGTACGGATAACGCTCGTTTTTGTGCGGGAGGACATTCACGATAGTTGACTTTGGAAAGACGGAGTATAGGAACATTAATGTGCCATGCCCAGTACACAATATGAATATGACCCTGGACCGGAAATGCCTAGGAATTTCCCGCCTTTGCGGGCAGAACGGCGAGATGAATCACCCGGTCAGAGTCGATGACATAGAGTCGCCCCCTTAAATAAATCGATGAAAAAGAGCGGAGCCCAGTCAAAGCTGAAATCGAGTATAGGTTGTTGATCTACTACCCCTATTCCCTGGAGCTTACCGTAACTCAGGCCACTGCCGTAAAATAAATCCGTCATTCCGTATGGGTCCGTTACCAGCTCTTCAAGCTTAGGCATTATACATTAGCTTTCCGACGCTCTATGTTGAGGATCTTCACGACGGGTGCCTCATTTCAGCCCGCCGATATGTACCAGGTGTGCATACTAGCAGTGAGGCGACGCCAAGATCGACGCCACAGGGTGAGAAAGGATTTTTACATAAACATCTAACCTTATACATCAACCTACACACCTTTGATGGGTCATTGCCCCCCTTTGTACACTTCTTTATCACGTATAACCAGCTATCATACTCGTGCTTAAGATATCCTCTCACATGGGAATGGTCGACAAGCGGGCTTTCCCCTATTACAGAGCTGTGGATCCACAATTCTGAGCGAATAATACAATAAAATTAACAATGCTTATATATTTCTTCTTTTAGCAGGCCTTACACATGTTCCTAGGGGTTGTGGCAGACTATTCTTTCCCTTTGCGGGGATGAAGGCTCCCCGTGGAGGGAACCGGACGCCGCGAAGCGGGGGGACCTTTTGACAGTGTGGATGTGTCAGAGAGGTAGATGAAAATGGCTCCGAACACAACCCTGCACCTTCATCCGATTGATCGGTACTCCACCTCGATGATCTTCTCATGGTGACATATCCGGGGAGACTCATTGACCAACCTAGATGTAAAACGTGATCAAAAGGTCGTCACTGGTTTCAGAGTCAATGCGCTCAAGATGTCATAAGTCATGCATTCAAACTTACAGCGGGGCAGAGAACTGGCCCATCACGAAATTTGGGAACATTTGATGACTAATTGAAGCCACCCCATCCAAAGCATATGGGTCGTCACCACGCCAGGAAACCAGGGCGTACAGACGCCGGGTAACATGTGGACTAATCTCATAGTCTTCAACGCCATCGCGTTTTCGATCCCATCTTCCATCCATTTCCCCATTATTATCCGCATATAGCCTGGCGTCTGTAAATACGGCTCGTGCTATACTAACACGCCACCGGCGAACACAAACAATGAAGTCTTTTGTCCGAAATCCAACCAACCCAGTATGAATTCAAATGCGACGATATCGACAACAAGACCTTTTGGTTCTGGAAACGTCTTACCATCCCAGAAAAAAAATTCCCCTAAAGCCACCTGCAGCGAATGTTCGAGCTCCTAGAAACCGAGATGCCTCCCCACCCCCATCCCAGGCGGGAGTTAGCCGGGATGATGTCTGAAGTCGAGCATGACCAGACCTTGTCAAAAATTTCTCCCCAGGTGTCCTCAAAACACCAGAAGGAGCATGCGATCGATGCTACGGCCTGTCTCGCAGAGTGGCCTCAAGACAATGCGAACGGTGTACCTTCAGAGCTCCTCGAGCAACTTGACGTCGCAACCGAAGCTGTCGACGATGTTGACGTGAAAAGGAATGCTGGAGAAGGTTATGATAATGCCGAGTACCAGAAGAATAAGGGGGAAGACCGTTTCGCGGGACGCGGGGTCGAGGACGATGCCAAGGTTGAGCATGGTGGAGCCCATCCACTGAAGGCAACCGGGAACACGGATTCTCTTCAGGTAGAAGGAGATTACGCACCCGTACCATATCTGGCTCGTGTGGAGAACTCCGAGGGGCTCGATAAGAACAAAGAGTGGAAGCTAGATATGAAAACAAAGATCCTTGGTTCCGAGAGACTCACCCTGCGTCCAGTGCTTGAGGACGCCAGGAATATCCTAACTTCAGCTCCTTTTCTGTTCACAACATGTCAAGGGCATCTTCGTGGTATGTTCACAGATAAGTGATTGTCAGAACAGCGCGTTAACGACCTCGCTTATAAACAGGTACTCGACAGTTCTCGAACCTAGGGATCTCCCATCGAGACATCCCCTTGAGAAATCTTCTCAAGAGCGGGAAAGGATTTGACCTTCTAATCGCTCCTAGCTTCACCCCGTATCCGAACCTGGCCCCCAAGGTGGGAAAGGATAACGCCCAATCACAACCCCCTATAATGGTATGTTTCCTATCAAAATCGCTCTTTGATCTTTTATGTACTTAGCTGGCTCTTTGCACTTTAGGGGACCCTTCTCTTCACCGCACTCGATCACTTCACGAAGCGCCACCTCTCGAACCATCAGTTCTACCATGATATCGAATCAATCTTTTGGGTCCTTGTCTGGGCATGCTTCGGCTCACCCAAAACCAAAGGCAACACACCGTCCTACCATCTGATTTACCTCTTGTCCCCTTCGGACTCTGTCTCCTGGGGCAAATGTTCATTGTTTTCCGAGCTGAAGCAAAATCAGGTGGTCGACCTGTATGAAGACGTCAGGATATTCCTGCGGGACTTTGGACGGCTCTTTCGAGGGCGCGGAGAAAGAAAATGTACGTTTGAAAGCGTTCATACCTTGCTCGCAGAGACGAGGATTCGGTTGGAGAAAGCGGGAAAAGCAGGGATGCAAGCGGCCGGCGTCGTAGACCTCCCTTCAGTCTCCGTACAATCTACAGCCATGGCGGTGCCGGAGCAGGAAAGTCCCAAACGACCGGGGAACGAAGGTGTGGGCGCCGATTCTAAGCGCCCCAGAAAAAGCGGTGGTGATTGAAGGGATTATGATAATATTGGGCTTTGGTGCACTCCTAGTCCTTCTACCTGGACTCTGAGCCTGGCATTCTCTGCACGTTTATTGCGATGAGCATACTTTCCTTGGTGTGATAGATTGTTGCTTGGTGGGAGACCATACACACGGTCTTCGGTTGTGATGCGTTAACCAATATAAGTAGACTTGTTCCAAACACGAGTTCCCAAAGCACTTTCCTTGTCATGAAACTAGAACCACCAGGTCATAAAAGCGGTCCATTCACGCGGGTAATGCATCACACTACCAGTAATGAGGTCATGCAACTCATGTGTAGGCCGAAACTGGCAAGTGTATTGGCGGTACTCTGGTTTGGGGACTCATGGTTGATTTCGCTTGTTTTCCAACCATGCGACGCCAATGTATGCATCGTGCTGTCATTTGTAGCCCTAACCGTTTATTACGTCTAATATTGCTGATACAACACAAATAGATGACGTCCGGATCTTAGCCTACAAAAACCCCCCAACGACATATGTGTGCTCAACATCTCTCTAATCCACCCCCTTCACACCATACGGCTCAACGATTGCAATATGCGACCTGTCAATACCTACGGCTTCATGGCTTTCTTGCTTCCCGTTCTTGTACAATCGGTCTCAGTGCCAGTATTCCTTAGTGACCTCTTCATGTGCAACGGTAGGGACTGTGACGCAAGAGAGCCGACAGCACCAACTCGTCCACCTCGCCCATCCAATCACCCCGAACTCCTCGCACTCTCCCAAAAGTGTTCCGAAGAGTTTACGTCACCATCTCTCAAAGCTCGCGTCGGCGGGAAGCTCTCGAAAGACGTAATGTATGTATGTCCTCCCAACTCGATTTCCGCACGCTAAATAGACAATGTGTCCACAGTTATGCGAACAACTACGTGGAAGAGCTCTTCCTATTATGGAGAGATCACGCCCAGCCAAACTTAAGCGATACCAGCGGCCGGATGAAGTGGGTCGATGTTTTGTGGATGAACATCATCAGATCCCAGGAAATGGATGATATTCATCATCCAGCACTCGTGAACCCTGTGAACATTGGCGCGGAGCCCCAAGTGCCATCCAACTTCCTAACCGTACCGTTGCCCTACCGACAAATAGTCCAATTGCGCGAATTCATATACCCTCCACACGATACGTATGTGAATCGCTGCTCAGTGCCTCCTGACATTGGAATCACTGATAAACCCGCGAATTTGGTAGCGAGCATAACCGCGACCCTCGAAAACTCGACCAACGTGAGCTGGAAGAGTTATGGGGGGATCTCATGGACGAGGTTGGCGAATATGATTCCGAATACCCCAATAAAGTGGCCTCTCTTGAAGTGAAGAAGGAAATCGTTGGGGTCTCTCAATCCTACCCATCCAAGGAAAGCTGGATTGAACGTCCGTTCGATGCGTGGCGTGGCTTGTTGAGCTTCAACTTCGCCTCCAAGGATCAACAAGACTTCATCCAAACGAACAATAGTGAAGTCTCTCCACCTAATCTGCCGAAGCTAAGCCAGCGCTGACAAGGTTCTTTACGATCCAGTCTACTCGATTTATGATTTCGACTATGACAATGACGCTGAGAGATATGCGGATGATATCATACAAACAACCCTCACCCCGGAGCAGATCGAGTGGTTCTACTGGGCGACTTACTGTACCGAAAGCCCGTATGTGTACCCTACTGACTCTCCTTCTTTAGTTGTGAATTGGTACCTGGATTTCATTCAACGATCTATTATATAGGATGATTTCCGCCTCGCAAGATGACCAGAACAGTTTCCGATCACTGAGGCTTGAGGATCAGCTCAAGATATACCAAATCTTGAAATGGCGGGAAAAGAATGAACGGCGACGTTCAAATTCTACACGCTGACGCTGCTGGGCATCAAATGGGGTAGCTAGTTGGCTTCTTGGTACATTTTATCTGATACAACACGTTTCTTCCGAGAACTGCGGTCTCGCTCAACACTGGTTGTAAGTAGATGCGCGTGAGGGCTCCAATCAGGAACTTGATCCATCGACTATACAATTTTGCAATGGTAGTTATACTCGCAGCATTGACATGAGACTCAACGTCCATCAGAGATCAGCAGACCCTGGTGCAATGGCGATTATCGCGTGAAAGTCTCATTTTATGATGTTTTACCAGTAAATACTACCCTCCGTCTAAATAAAATTCCTAATTGTCCTGACCAGCACCATCAGACTCGAACACAGCAACCATGGCAGCCTTTCCTTGCGCATTCTTGTAAAATCTGATGTCTCCCGTATCCTCGATGAACTACGGATTCACGATGTCTTAGCATAGGGTACCTCTCCCAGTCAGCTTTGAACAACTTACCTTGGTCTCCTTCATAATCCTCAAACCCTCACTCCAGGTGGCTGGTGCGCCCTTTGTTTTGATTCCTTTCGCCGCCAATAGCTTGTCAATCTCTGCCTTGGCGTCCCACAGGTAGTAATGAGGGATTCTAAAACCCCAATCTCATCAGTAGCCGTAGGATTGCGATGTAGGAATGAGCATACCTGCTGCTGACGTGATGTGCGACGTGGGTCTCCATGACACTGTGCGTCGCCACCATGCAGACGTAGTTGCAGATCTTAGCGAAGAGGCCGTGCCCGCCCATCATCTCGCGATCGAAAGTGCAAAGCGCGCCGCGAGCAAACGTGAAGATCTTTTGGTCATAATGGGGCAATGCAGGGTCCTAAGAGAACCGCGATTCAGTCTGTCAGCGATCGTTCGCGTGAAGTTCAAAGGCGAGAAGGTCGCTTACTGTGTGATTGAGCCAGGTGATGAAGATGATCCAGTGGTTGGTCCAGATATATGGGACGAGATAGATGCGGAAGACGGGAGAAAATCCGAAGGCCTTGATTGAATAAACGATGGATCCGAGCCACAGAGCAATTCCGAAGTTGGAGATCGCGACATCCTGAAAGATAGAATAAATCATAAATATGCTATAAGGTAAGCGTGTATCCATATAGATACACACCTTCCACTGGTGAGGAGCGAACAGGGGCGCCTTGGGGATGAAATCTGCCCGCGAAAAATGATTTGTCAGCGATGTGCGTCCATCGTCACGGAGAGCATAAATTGACTCACGATTCGTTATCATAGGGTAGCTCCTCTGACCTTTGAAGTGTGAGAGTCACTCGATTAGTTATTCCAGTATCCTTTAACTTGACAGAGAGCCCGCGTGAACGTACTCTTGATGTCGGCAAAGAGATACGCCCACCAGCCAATGATCTATGGGGTACAAAACGTAAGAGTTCACAAATTGGCAACGTCCAAGGTAAGAAATAAAGTTGACATACGAGTTGGGCGGCAAACCAAATGGCGGAGAAAACAGGCGAGTACTCGAGATGCTCGCTGAAATCCTCCTGGAGATCCTCAGCCACGTAGGTACCCTCCACGTTCTCCTTCTCTTCGTTGATTGGGGGGAGGCTCCATTCGGAGCGCGTGTATGGGACATAGGGATAGTCTGTCTGGAGGTTTGAAGTGTTCCCATGGTGGTGCTTGTGCTAAAGGAGTGAGGAGTTCTCCTTCAGAATCAAGTAGTGTGACGTATTTCAAATGGAATTTTACTCACAGTTATCTTCCAAGAGAAATACGGAACGCCGATGCTAAAGGAAGAAGGTTACGGTCGGCGTGGAGTTCAGAGGAAGAATGTGAATAGTCTGGACTTGCAATGAGTGTGTCAGAAAACCTATGATGTCGTTGACTCCACGGTACAGCGAGAAGGCGCCGTGTCCGCAATCGTGCCCGATGTCGAAGAGCCCCATCCCCCAAAGCCCAGCTGCAAAGCCATATACATTCCAAGCAACGAATCTAGCGGCCTTGTAAGCCAAGGGATGTCCCAGGTCAACATTTTCTGGGTTGATTTTAGGGATATAGGTGTGCGCGATGTATAAGAAGCCGGAGAGAAACACGACGTCTTGGAGGCTACAAAATATAACCGATATCAGCACCTTAGCCTAAAGTGGTGAGTATGTTCGTTTGAGCTCACAAGTAGCGCATTGAACGCCAGAGTTTGGGCTTGAGACAGTGTGGCCTAGATAAATATCGTAGGTTAGGGGTTGACAGCTAGACGAGTAAAGTACATTGCAATCTGAGCGTAACATACGGGATCACGCTCATTAGGTCCTTAGTGGTAAAGTTGGGAACGACATATTTCTCGACCTTGAGGTTGTCGACGTCGACGTCTTTGGGACCTTTGGTCTGAGCAGTGTGGCGTTGGGTGAGAGTTTGGGTGGCCATAGCGCAAGTTACGGAATGTGAGAGGAGTCGAGGTGAGGTCCGAAAGGATGATAGACCGCAGGCTGAAGAATAGTTAGCGGCTGGCTTCAGACCTTGATATAGGCCAGGAGAGCATGTATGATATTAGATAATCAGTCCAGAGGACCACATTCCTCGGACCTCCGGACCGTGAGGCTATTGGCGAGTGTCCCACTGTGCAGCGGGAAGTACGCGCCGCTCAAGCGAAGTGCATTGCGAGTGGTGAACGCCCCAGAAGGTTCAGCGTGTTGAATGACCCCAATAACTCGTTCGCGTCCTGTGGGTAAGCATCATCCTGATTGAATTCTAGTACATCCAATAGTTGTGGCCACTTTCCTTCGGCAGCATCTCGTGTAGCCCGATCGGCCATCGGGCAGTGCTCGGCATTATGCAACCTTACTGGGTACAGTCGAGAATGCCCTCCCTGAGACTATGTGGAGAGATTACCATAAGTGTGTGTGTGACACTACTCGTGGGCGCCAATCCGTAGTCCATTGCGATTCCGCGGAGGACTAAGTGCGTTGTGCCACTGTGGGAGCCTGTTGAATTTAAGCACTCTATCACGATACTTCTGCTTGGAGGCAGGAAGTCAAAACAGCCACTAAGGATCGAGCGCCAGATCATTATCAGAACGACAACGGCCAGGATCGATATCCGGCGCAACTGTCGATTTGAGTAGTGGGTGGCAGCCTGCGTGTGAATGTGTTCTGTCAAAATTGTCGACTCAATTCTCACCTGATGCTGCGTACATTTGCACAACACAGAGACGAAGCCATCTCGGAGCTACGTTTGCTCCAATAGGTCAGAAGCCCGACGTGGTTGTTGAGGCGTAGGATTACGACAGGGATTCACTTTTTTGACCCTTGATCTGCGACAATTACCCTTACATGCTCTTAGTCAGATGCTAATTGGCTATCGATTAAACATATGGGGCTGTTTCGGAAAGTGTGTTCTGTCTTGCGTCTAAAAGTTATTTTGTTTATCTGTTCACTACATGTGAACGGCTTTCCCCAACATGATCGGATCCCACCCTGTCACTGTGCATACACACATGGGATGCCTCCCTTGGCGAGCTCTTCGGAAGCAATGGGAAAGCCTTTTTGATAAAACTTAACTTCTGGGCCTGTCCCCCCTTAGTTGTGTATTTTCACGAGCTACCTTGTCCCCGCGGCATGTTTGGTCGAGCGCTCGGGGATGGTATCGGGCAGCATCATTTCGCTGTGCCAGCGACGCCAGGCCATCCATACCCATGGTGCGGTCCCTTTCACAAAGCCCTATACAAAGGTGGTTCACATCTACCTATTACCATTCGGGATGTGGGGACCGCAATGATCATGGGGCCATCTTATTGCTAAGCCAATTCAGCAACGCCCAGTGGGAGACATGCTTGGTATTGATAAATTTTCTGCCATTTCTCTCTAGCGGCTGTCTTGTACTCCCCGCGCACCTTCCCATGTATCCGGGCAGAACCCCCGGGAAGGGAATTGGGGAGAGAGCAAACAAGAAACTTAAAGATATGGCATCAGCGACGCTACCCATCCTGCCCTTGGTCCTTGTGCTAAATCCCCCTCCCCATTGATTCGACTCCATGTCCACCATCACTGTCACCGCGACTCCAACCCGCCTCCGGGTTTCCAAATCTCCTCCCCCACCCAAGGTCTCCAGCCAAGGCTCAAAAGTTGAGAGATATGTGGTACCCAATCTTACCATTAACGAGATACTCGATGTCGTCCCGTGTGTCCCTTTGCGCTGCGAGTGCTTCGCAATCTGCAGATGTTAACGATCCAAATCCACCCATAGGCCGCATTGCTTCGAACGCAGCTTCATACGTTCCTCAAGATACATGTGAGTACAGTACTGATTGGTTTAATTAGATCCGCTTTTGATGACCGTCTTCTTTTCAGATTTCAGGACGTCGCTATTTTTGCCGCGCTCCTCTGGATAGCACATACGTGCATCCCAATGATTAACCCCAGCATCATCTACCTGCCACATACATCCCTCTACACCGCAGCTCACGTCCTTGGATGGACTGCGTATGCCTTTGCGGCCGGTCTTGTCGGCATGGGGTGGTTCGTCGTTGGGCACGAATGTGGCCATGGCGCTTTCTCACCTAACCAAACATTCAACGATATTTTTGGCTTCGTTATTCATTCCTCGTAAGTGGTCGAGGTGATGTGGCTGGATCGCGGGCAGTGCCTGAAAGCTCATGGATGGCCTATGTGTATAGCATCGGAGTCCCTTATTTCTCATGGAAAATATCGGTGGGTTTACTTGTTACTATGCCTCCGAGAAACTCATCCTCACCGTTTTAAGGGCCTTTCAGCACAAACTACACCACGCTAGCACGTCCCATCTGACTAAAGATCAGCCCTTCGTCCCCTACACGCGCGAGGAATGGGGCCTTGATCCATTGAACCTAGAAAAGGAGGACTTGGCAGGCTCATGGGTATCCCATGACTTGCAAGAGGTCTTCCAGGAGGTTATGGAATATTCTCCTGTGTGGAATATCGTTTCGCTGACGGGCCAGCTGGTATGTCCCGTAAAAGAATTAGGCTTGCACCTCGATCTGTATCCTGACACTATTGGGTGCATTTGCATTGTAGTTCATTGGCTGGTGGGCGTACCTGCTCGCCGACGTGAAAGGTCAACATCGAAATCATCCCACGTGGACGAGTCGTGAGTCCGAAGTCAAGTGCCCGATCCGCTTCGACCCCTGACGGGATGCTACTTTCTTTGCTTCCAAAAAAAGACTTCCTTCCTTCAAGTCCCATCTTCACACCTTATCAGTCAAGACAAGTTATTATGTCCGCAGGTGGTGTCGCGATCTGGTTCGCGGCCATCTTCTACGCCATCCACACCTTTGGGTTCCTCCCTGTCTTCCGAACGTACATCGCACCTTACCTATGGATGACGCACTGGCTCGTCTTCATCACCTACCTCCAACACAGCGACCCTCTCCTACCAAAGTACGAGGCGTCTGTGTTCACGTTCGCTCGAGGCGCACTGTCGACGTTCGATCGCGAGTTGATGGGTGGACCGGGGATCTTTGGCAAGGTCTGCAATTACGTGTGTGCGACCGCGACGCATGGGATCTGCGAGACGCACATCACCCATCATTCTTGTAGTCGGATACCTCACTATCACGCTTGGGAGGCTAAAAAGTCGATAGACGAGCTTTTGAAGAGACACGGTATCCAGCCGCAAGGCAATCCCGCTACGTGGACAGAGGCGCTACGGATATTGAGGGAGTGCAAGGTGAGTCGTCTCTACTTCCTACCTATGTTGAGGCGTGAAACTCATCCATCCCATTGTGCGCGTCCAGTTTGTCGAGAGCGAGGGCGAAGTTCGATTCTACAAGAACGCGAAAGGACAAGCGGCTCGTGTGCCCGTCTTCTCGTTATAGATTGTCGAGCTGATTCCTCTTCTTCGGATCGTCACTTCAATTTTTATTATATGAGGGGATTTGACTAGTGAAAATTTGATCTTGATATAGACGAAAATACATAGACATTTCTATTCGTTCATTCCCTGGTGCTCGTGTCCCGCATCATCCCCGTGGTCGCTAGTGGCCCCGCCTTGGTTTGAAGCGCTCTCAAATGTCCCCTCTCGCTTACTCTCTAGACGGATCAGCTGGTGGGTTCCCATGAAACCCCGAGGATTCGGGTCCTTCATCCGTCGAGGTCGATGTTGAGGTACCATCACCACCACCCCTTCCTCTTCCATACCCTCTTCCAGCAAAGCCAACCCGGAACGGCAAGTGACCACGACCAAGTTGCCCACCGGGCAAAGGTCTGCTCACGGGGTTGACGAACGGCGGGGTGGCTTCGAGACCTTCATCGTCGCCGTCGCGAGGGAACTCTCCTGGGATGTGATCACCGACATTACTATTTCCAATCCTCATGCCACCACCTGGCCTAATAATTGGATGTACTGGAGTCGGGCCGAATGGTCCTGTCGGCAAGGGGTATGGTGGCCCAGCCCTGTTGTTTCTGGCTCCGCTCGGATTGAATGGAGGTGACTCATATGCCGACGCGCCGCCTTCCCCTCCTTCCTCGTGTGGGAAGGCACCAGGAAGCCGTGGCGATGGGTTGATGATTTGTGGTTGAGGGTATGGTACCTGATCCGTATTCCATCGCTCAAACAGGTCCGCCTCCGTCTCAACCTCCCCAAGACCACTATTCGACACGTCTCCGGATTCCAAATCCTCATCGTCGTAGTCAAGGTCGATCGCGAGGGCTCCGGTGTGCCAGCCACCGGCGGTGACGGCGTAACAGAACTTCTTCTTCCCCTTCTTCCCATGACTGTTAACTCCCCAATCGAACCTGACCTCACTCGGCACCTCCACCCTCCCCGGTTCGTTGAACCTCCCTCCGATCGCCATCTCCTTCTCTTCGATCCTTGCAAACCCACCGGGCGCACCGACCTCTAACACCCTCGGGTCTCCCAACCCGAGCGCGCCACTCGAATGGCTACCCCAAGACAATAAATGCCCCTGCGCCGTAAGCGCAGCGAAATGATAGTCACCCAAAACCACGGAGATGACGGGATCGTTTAAGGGGCGAGTGTGGAAGGATGGCATGATATTGCACGTGAATGTGAGCGATCCGTTCTCCGGGGATAAGGATTTGGTGCCCATTAGGACAACGGGTGGGGCGATGGAGTAAGCGACAAAGGTGTTGAAGTGTGCAGAGATGTGGGAGATGTGTAGAGGACCCTTGGGTGTTACGGGCTTGCTAGTCTCGCCCTCAGCTGTCGCCCAGACCGGATCCTGCTTGATCTGATCGATCTCGCTATACTCTGGACGCTGTATTTGAAATACGAGTCTCAATATCCGGAAGCACGAAAATCGAGGGGGAAACTCACATAAGCCCATCCAATGCGCTTCTGGATGAACTCATTCTTCAACCAAGGCACACCTGTCGGGCTCCTCAAGTTGATCGAAAGGACGTGGCCCTTATTGGTCAACCCAATGAGGAATTCGTCACCAGCAGCGATTCTGACGATTTGCGTCTCGACTCTATCGTCCCCTTCCGGCGTCAGCTCAGGTAGGTCTTGGGGGATCTCGGGGAGGAGTAGTGGTGCCGCCGAGATTTCCATCGTCGTGCAAGGGACGACCTTGTCGTCGTCAGGTCGGGCCTGGGAAGAGTCGTCATCCGAGAGCGCATCCAATTCCTCGAGCTTGGCTTCCAATTGGTCTACGAACTCGTCCCCTTCGCCGATGACGTAGACGTCTCCCGAAGCTGTGAGCATCGCAACGTTCGTCCAACCACTCTCGACTTGCACGACTTTAGAGCTCTTCTTCACATCCGGAGATGAGGATGATGATATAGAAGAGAACTTCGGGTTGATGAGATCTGATGTAAGGAGGCAAGGTCGCCCCCAACGCGTAAAGACCCAGACGTTGTGAGTGGAGTCTAGCGCAGCGGAGTGGGAGCGACCGCAACTGATTGCCGTAAATTTCACGCCGTCGTTGATATCTCCAGCCGAGTGAGGTATGGTGATGTACAACTTATGGGGCGTCTTGGCGGCCTTGGCGGGTTCGGAGAAGCCATCGTTGTTCATGGCAAAACTTTCGCCATCGAGTTGTCCCCAGACGTAGATAGAGCCTTGATCATCCAGAGCGTGAAATGACCTTTGGGTTGTCGGTGAATTGTGAGGAATCTGCTGGTCAAGGATAGGGGCTACGATCTGACTCACCAACCAGCTGCAGCTAGAGAGACGATTCGAGCATCGATCGTAACTTGAGCAGGGAATGGAACACCGCCGGAGTGTTTATCGAACCCTCGAGGCATGTGCGATAAGCCCAATCGACTTTGCCCAGTGGCGCTGATGTGTAAACACGTCAGCTCCGCTGCCCGAGACATAGTCATGAGACGAAACCGCACCCCCAAGTATAGACGCTCGGTTTCCTCAGACCCCGATAGAGGACTTTGAATCCACTCTCTCTGGCAGTGTCAGCATTGGCAGTAAAGTTGAAGTCGCGTTTGAGCCTGAGCTTCCATAGGATGTCGTCATTACAGACAGATGCAATAAACCTATTCGTGCGTGTGAGAGCAAGTAAATCAGGTATAGCTAGAGTTGGGAGCAAGTGATCGAGCAGGAGTTCGACTGGGAGGTCTGTGATATGGGCTGGCATTTCGTTCGGTTGATCTGTCGTCAATGGTTAGCCACCCATCCGCCGCAATCAAACAAGGGATCTACGTACAAATCTGTGGGGGTATTCAATGTTCTGTGGTGGTAGAGATTGGTGGTGAGATGACGCGGGATTATATCTAGCTAGTGGATGATGACATCACTCCGACATAGGGCGCGGGAATATATATGGAACCCATCGATAGCAGCGAGAAGGACTGCGATTGCACAGCATGGATCATACGGAGCAAGCAAAGGGAAAACCCGGTATAGTGTCCAAGTTGAGATGCGGGAACGAGCTCTACATTCTCCGCCCTGACGGGTTGTGCTCGCCTTTTCAGAGCAGAACAGTCACATGACGTTTCCGGATGAAAGTAGTAGGAGAGCAGGCTTTTTGTAGTTGCTGGCTGACGGATTTGTGGAGGTTAGACGCATATAGAAACAACCTTGTGTTGATGGAAGTATTAGGCTAAGGTCGCCCTGTGGGCTTGCTCAAAATTTCAGGGCGCTTCGCGGTGTTCGGATACGGCCACATCCCAATCTCGACCGTGACAATTTCCCTTCTCATCAGGGTCCATGAACATACCGACGACGCCCAGTGGCGTTACCGCACAAGGAACCAAGAGACCAAGAGATGCGGTAGATGAGGGAACATCTCCGAGTGCCAATCGACCGAATGGCAACAATCATGCTGATCCTACCTCATCATCGTCTCTCGCTGAGCCGGAACCTAAGAGCGCGAGACTCGATGCTTCCTCTTCATCAGCGCCGACGAGAGGAAAGGGGAAAGGGAGAGGTGGGAAACAAAAGCCGGACTTGCCGAGAGGGAAAGGGCGGCCTGGTCGAGGGAAAGCTTACAACGACGGCGAATGGGGCAGAAGAACGAAGCCTGATGCCACGGAAGGCGATGTCAATGGGGACCAGCCGGTAGCGGTGGGAGACGAAGGCGCGGATCCTCCTGTAACTCGCCTTGCAAAGAGGAAAGTTGCGTTATTGATGAGCTTCTGTGGGACCGGTTGCAGTGGCATGCAATGTGGGCACTTCACATTCCACAATTCAATTAGTCGCTTACTTCCACCGTGCTCTTTCTCGTTCAGATCAGAAGACTGGAGAGGCTACAATCGAAGGTTACTTATTTGACGCGCTCATCAAGTCGGGCGCTATTAGCAAAGACAACTCCGATGAACCGTCCAAGGCAAGTCCTTGGCTGCCGATATCCCTACTTGAAACGCGGCTAGAGATGTCTGACTTCAAGGCTATACCTAGGTTGACATGCAGCGGGCCGCACGTACGGACGCTGGCGTCCATGCTGCAGCAAACCTCGTCTCCCTCAAGATGATCACTGAACCCCCAATACCTGATACTTTTCAACCGGAAGATTTACCATCTCCAAATACAGTTGAAGATTCCACCGCTGATACCAAACCTTCCACACACCAGCCGGCTCCGCCATCCCCGGAACGAGTCGTCGCTTGGATCAACTCTTTCCTTCCACCTCAAATACGAATCCTGTCCTTCATACGGACGAGAGGATCTTTCCACGCTCGGAAAGGTTGCGATTCGAGAAAGTATGAGTATCTCGTGCGTCCCATTCCCTTCCCTTGTTCAACTCCTGCGCGTATTCCATTTCGGATTAGACGAGTCCATTTCATCCCATTATGTCAACTGCGATTTTTTCACACCCTGTGGTACCCTATAGTTCCCTAGCTGGATGCTACTACCTCCTAAACCAGGATCTGGGCTCGGGAACATGGTGGAACGGGCACATCTAGAGGCGGGAATCCCATCCACCAACATCCATCACGAATTTTGGGCTGCATCTTCCTCTGTCGACACGCCCGACGGCGTCATTGCCTTGGATCTCGCTCGAAAGCGCCTATGGCGCGTCGACCCGAAAACTCTAACGAACTTTCGCGCCCTCGTCGCCGAGTTCAAGTTGACTCATTGCTTCCACAATTACACCATCGGTCGCGAGTTTTCGGACATGCAATCTCAGAGGTTTATGATGGCCTTGGATGTGAGGGATCCGACGGTCTTGGACGACGGAACAGAATGGATCAGTGTGTCGATTCATGGTCAGAGTTTCATGTTACATCAGGTGAAATTTGTCGCAATCTGTAGTTTTTGATGCGGGGGTACGGGGGTTAACATCGCTTTTGGCTTTTGGGACAGATTGTAGGTTCAATCCACTTGAGAGCCCCTCCTTGTGGGATCTCAAAACACGGAGGCTTAACGGAGTGTTTATCTTTTCAGCGGAAGATGATCGGCATGGCCATCCTAGCGTGCAGGACCGGATCGCCTCCTCGATTGATCCCAGAGACGTTCGGACCGCGCAAGATCAACGCGCCAATGGCACCAGCGCTCGGTTTACTGCTCGAACAGGTAAAACCATTCCCTCAAATTCCTGCTCAAACCGCCTTGTCCATGCCTTTTTTACTTATTCGATTTTCGATCCAACTACGAAATCCTTAGCCCGTTTTTCAGACCTACAACGACCTGGTCACGAAGGAGAATGCAGCGTTGTTGAAGAAGGCGGGTCTGACCCCGGAGGATATTGCGTCTAGGGTGCGACCTCCGATCGAGTTCGGGGGCCATCAAACACAGATCGACGCGTTCAAGGCACGGTTCATCTACGAACGTATGCGAGAGGAGGAAAACGCGAAGAATATGTGGGTGGAAACGTTCGCGGTTATCTGCCGTCTCTGGATTCGACGTTTGACCACCTGACACCTGGATTAAAGCTTCGATCGATGGCTTCGCTATATTGATGAATACGATGGAGAGGATCTGCTTTATCTAAATCCGAAGGGGATTATACCTCCAGCTGCCGTATTTGGCAAGAAGGGCGAAAGGAGGGTCAAACTTCTCAAGTCAGTTTTTTCTTCTCTTCACGGCTTCAAATGGCGAATTGTCTCTCATATTGTCGCGTACGCACAGGGATTGGATTTATGAGCGGAGACCTGAGAAGAAAACTGGTGTTCAGCAAGTTGAAGATCAAGATCAAGATGCTGAAGGTGAAGACGAAGACGCCGAGTTTGTTAACTTGAAGAGTAAGGAGCTGGAGGAGCTGGAAGGGTGATGGGGCTGGTAGAACCATCTCAAGAACTGGATGTTAAAACATGGAGGCGAATAACGGAAATTATCGACGAGCACGATTACCTCTACTCATGATCTGAGTACAATGTGTCTTGCTCATGAGCGCAACCCTGACGTCTGCGGCCATCATGAAGGCAGTCGATTATTCAATAGAAAAGCCAGTATTTACAGCGAAATGGAAGAAAATCTCTTTTCAATCACGCTGGAGCCTGTGTGCATACCGCTTCATGAGGAAGCATAAACGCTCAAGGGCAGAAAGTGACGGTGTCTATATGACGATCATGTCAGCTGAGCCTCATTCGCCAGAGTACAACAATACACCGCTTACAGTTGGGCTGGGAGGACGAAGGGCAAGTCCAGAGTGCGGTGCCAGAGCTCTCGTCATAAGCATAGACGTAAGAGTTGGGGCAGTTGTTCTTGAAGTAGCTGTAGTTGGGCACACCACTGGGAGGGCACGTCGCTGGGGTATTGTGCGAGCCGCTGCAGCACGATGGGGAGTTTCCTGGGTTGGGATCGACCAAGCAGTCGCTCTTGCATCCAACGGGGAAGCCGCTGGAGTCGTATGGACCCTTGAGGGCAGCAGGGCAGTTGGGTCCTAGGTCAACGCCACAGTTGGCGATGCCGCAGCCAGCGTTGTTGGTGATCTTCACTGGAAGATTGTAGCCGTCGACAAGAGACACGTCGTAGTAGTCGAGGCCGCTGCTCGCGCTGAGGGTGAACTCAGCCAGAGTCCTGTGTGACAATGAAACAGTTAGGGCTAGGTAACAGTGTGCAAACGCAAGATGGCTTTCACTCACGCGGGAGGAACACCAGTGCCAGTGTGAGGGTCACATAAGAGCCCACCGTTGCATCCACCATCCAAGCAGCTGTTCGGTCCGGGGTTGGTCGAGAAGTTACAGTTACGGCGACCCTGTTATGAGCATCGGTGATCAGTACATTGAGGCTCGCTATCTTGGGATAGTGTTATAACCCACCCAGATGCGTCCTGCCGTCCAGTTGTTGGGGACGGTGAAGCTGACAGATTGGTAGGCGTTCTGAGCCCAGCCAGTAGGCTGGCTTGGCGTGGCGCTACCGACGTTCAAGTCAGTGAAAAGCGCCGGCCAGATTGTGAACGGGCAGTCTGATTAAGGGCAAGTTAGTGTCGACCCATACAATTTCATGGCAAAGTAATCATATGCTCACTGTTGTAGACAGTGAAAGTCCTAGCAGCAGCGGAGGAAGCTACGGCGAGCACAGATGCAGCAATAGTGGAGGCCTTCATGTTAAAGGATGAGTAGAGGATGGTTACCGAGCTGGTTGTGGATTGGAGCTGAACAGTATTGAGCTGATGGTGTTGTTGAGCTCACCAAATTACTCCTCTTTATACCTGTTAAAATCTCCGGATTGCCGCGCCAATTTCAACCTATTATTGGCACATCTCTATCCGGGCCAAGCAAATTCAGACTCCAACGTCAGACCAAGCATCAGCCAGCATCCTCAACGACACTCGAAGTGTCGAAGCGAGTTGATCGAGAAGCCCTAGTGCCAAGGATCCGCATGCGGTAGACTTAGTTTAGAAGGAAATGTCGGCTGGTTGAATTAGAGAACAAAGCTCAAGACTTCACCGGAGTCTGCCATTGGAGACTGCTGCGCCCACGCCGGAGTTGACGTCCGTGACACGTCACCGGTGACAGGGCCGGCTATCGCCTACAACAAAGATGTCCCCCGCTTGCGTCGATTGAACAGGAGAATCTCGGCGGAAAATTGGTATATATCGCGCTTCCCTCTGGGCGTGATGGAAATTCATGGAATGGTTGCGCCAAGCGCGACCGGCAAAAACCTGAAGAGGAGCTCCATTCAACAGCGGGCCAAGAGGACGAAGCGATTGAGTCTTGATAGCCATCATCAGTCGCTAGAATCCAAGTACCAACAGGATATGGTTCAGAACGTGCTTGACAACAATTCAATTGCAATCGGCAATGTGAACTCGATATGCTTTCCGGGGCAGTCTAATCCTCTATGTGACACAAATAATGGGTATTTTGAAATAAGATGAGCTCCGAATCTTCGTAGAATACTGTCTGAGGGGTTGCTGGGATGGGGGCTGTTCGACTCAAACATTCACGTAAGCAAGTGCTACGAACTGCGCCGACATGGGTGGCATTACGTGCGCTCAAAACTACATTACTTTTGCCGTGAATACCCTGGCCAAATATTGCGCCAGAGACAACCTTACAACTTCTAGCTGCTTAATCGCCTGTGATGGCGACTCAGCGTTCGAAGAAGCACCCCGTTTTCCAGCGGCATCTTTGCTCCTGCTGACGTTCATGATCTTCTCCAGCGCGCCCAGATAATCCGATCCATTGCCCTGCTCTGATCGAATGTAGATCTCCTCTACGCGCCGCAGCAAGTCATATGCGTCTTCCTCAGCAAACCACAATTCCTCATCTGAGAGGGACAGAGCCACATCAACGACATGTCAGTCTAAGTCATTGAGCAGTCGTAGCTGGAGTAAGGTGCATGACATACCTTCGCACATCCCAGCTGCATCCAGGAGTACGACGCCCCACCACCACCGCGGCACAATTTCCTTGTTCAACATCGACACCAATGTCTGTGCTGCTTCCCTCTTCCTCCCGTCCCTAAACATGGAATGGAACTGTGCGTAGCCGGACAAGAATGACAGGCGGGAGCCGTATATTGTCGGTACCCCCAAGGCATCGAAGAAGAATGGATCGGCCCTATCTGGAGTAGGGTCCATAATGTTGGGGACGTCATTAACAAGTGTCAAAAACTCGTCAACACCTGTTCACAGATAGTCAGTCATGACGCGAACAAGCGATTGCTTGGGTGCACGTACCTCGCTCAATATACTCATTTAGAAGCATATCCGCGATACGGGCCACCGACTTATTATCCTCGCCAGACATGCAGTACGCAATCGCTTCTCCATAACGCCGTTCCTCAATGAGTCGGTGTGTTAATACCTGCAAAGTGTAAATGGATACGTCAGCGACCTCGCCTCGCAACACGAGAACGGATGGCCACCAGCGGGAGCTTACCTTACAGAGCTCCCGGAACTCATCCTTCAGGTCGTACCGCGAACACGCGTCTATGAGGGCCTGTACTCGCTTCATACCGGTCAGCTTGCCCAGATTCACCCCTCCATTACTCTCTTCCCCATCATCCATCAAATCATCCAACCCATCGGCCGAACTCCCACTTCCCAACATCCCGTCCACCTTATTCCTGCTCGGTACACCATTCGCAGGCTCCACGCTGACATCAAATGGAAGCCTCCGTAACACCGCGCCCAGCCTCGCCCTCCCTTCCACGCCACACATCGATAGGTAATCAAACTCTATACTCCAAAAGCCTGGATCCCCGTGTAAGATGCGTTCGGCAAAGTCCATGAGGAGGTGATCCCGCAGCGTCATCCTCGGGTGACCGTCCTCATCCAGTTCACTCAATCGTTCATCCTCTTCGATATCACCTCCTGGCCCGGATTGAGCAGTAGCTGGGAGGGGGGTGGCGTAGATCCTGAACCCCATTTTGGCCAAGAGGTCCGCAATATGTGCGCCGAACCAAAGGTCAAATTCGGCACAGCGCATAACAAAACGCTTGAGGAGCTGAGAGAGCAGGCTGCCCTGTAATTTCTCGTCTAACGCGTCCGAAATGGGCAGCTTTGCGATGACTAGTGAGACCACTTCTCTGTAATATAGAGATGAGGAAAGGAAGAGTGACCCCATGTCATAAGTTGGACACTCACGATAGGTCCAGCCTCTTAACCTCGACATCCACCCAAATGCCCCAGACGGCGACAGCTTCTCGCCATCCATATCCCCCATATTCTTCGTCACAGACCTTCAGAATCACATCCTTGTCCCCTTCCAAGACGCCGACCAGATCCTCCAAACCCTCTCTCCACTCTCCCCTTCCATCATTCTCCTCCAGAACGTTCAGTTGCTCCCGTAACCCGCGCACAGTACCGCGCCACCGACGATGAGCGGCGTAAAACTCCTGCTCCGTGTTGAAAGAGGTGCTGCGAGGATGGGAGGAGAGGACACGTTGGAGATTGAGTGCAATCTGGCGGAGGGTCAAGGATGGATGAGATGTGAGCATTTTAATAAATCGTACAGCGCCTTCCGATAAGCAGCGGATTGTTGCTCTAAAAATAAACATTAATCAAATTGAACGATATTTCCATATATAGGCAATGTTCCTTACCGGACAAGCAACTTCCAGAATCCTTCCGCCAGCCAAGGCTCCTGCTTCCCAGCGAATCCCTTCACTTCCTCTTTTGTGACAGCGACAAAGTTCAAATTAAGCCATAGTAACATCTCCTCTCCGACGAGCCCGGTCGTCATCCCGGATGGCGAGGTGAATATTGTTTGGAAGAGATGAAGAGATGTGTGAACGGAGAGCCAATGTTCATAGTTGTCTTCATCAAAAGGCTCCTCAAGCTGCCAGATACAATCACGATCAGCGATTCTCGTAAACCTGCATAGATGCCATATGTCAATATGATACGAACTGCCAGACGACTGATGTGCGCTTGTGTATTCTCCAAATACAAGTCTATGAACCTGTTCAAGTTCTCGGTGTTTTGGCTGCTGTCCGTACTGTCGGGAGCGAGAGCGTATAACTTAGCCACATAAACGATGTTTCTGGGTTAAAGAGAGGGACTCAAACGGGATACCAGACTGTTGTAACTCTTCCGCGTAGTTTCCAAGGGCCACCCAGGTCACGTAGGTATCGCTGTATAGCTGTCGAAGAATTAAGGTGTCATGGAGGGTCAAGAGCTGAAGACAGGGAGTACGAGTTCACCTGGGCAGCGGATGGTGGCGTCGCCCCAAGCTTAGCCAGCCATATACTATCTTGATTCGCAAGTGTTGGTACTTTGAACTGTGATATTCCCTGGCCCTTTGCAGGAGGACGTTCCCTGAACTAAGCCCAGTCCCAATCACTTTAGCAGACATGTCCTAACAACAATTAATCCAGTAGCTTACCACTTGAGCATGCACAGCGAGATTATTCGCGCGAGGGGATAGTGTCATGCTTAAAGCAGCATCTGAGCGCCTGAGTTCGGGATACAAGGCTTCCAGTAGCAAAGGCGGTTCCAATCGTCCATTCTGCGAGGGCATTTGTTTTAAGATCCAAGTTTACGTCGCGTCGTATGTCACAAATAAGCTGAATAGCGAAAAGGCGGCAGTCGAGGAATGGTTGAGATTGAGACGGCCTTCAGACATCGGGGGTCAGGCACACCTCCGCCTCCGCGACGATTGTTTATGGGCCTGAGACACACCAGATCAGCACCACTGGCGAAGTCGGTGATGTATATACACACCTACGTCTATATCATTACTGGAATCCGCTCCTTAATCTTATGTTGTCGTAGCCCTATAATAGGCGCCTGGTTCATGAACAGTCATCGGCTCGGTTCTTTCATCTTATAGGTGTACATGGCCATATCGAACCCCTTCTTAGGTGGAAACGGTCGTTTGGGTGATATCGGGATAGCATCTCCGAGAGCGTTGGACGCATCACGGGACGGGATAGCTTGGCGGATGATGATGACGAAGCCTCGGTGTCCGCATCGGAACTCACGCCAAAGCCCTTTCGTTACATATTGCTATTGCAGCGAGCTTTTGCCTTTGCGAGGCTCGCAAGAATATAGTGATAAGTGTGTATGAAAGTCCCCAAGGCGTTGGTGATGATCACGGCGAGTCGGCGACTCTGCCGCAAAGGCGCTGCGGTTTCATTTCCTGACCCCAGGCCCCTGCACTTCAAAAGTAGCTTAGTATGAATGCCTGTGTAATGGCCGGTTGGTAAAGTGGCGCAACATGTTCGGCTTCATCCACGCTTCCCGCGATGGGTGCAATTGACGGTGCAGGGTCATATTGGTGGCAAGTTAGTCAAGTGTACGCGTTGGCACATGCCCTCTTCTTCTTTTCAAACTCACCGCAGGCTCTGTGAATGCCCTCCCGCATCAAATCGAGCGCTATCCGTACGAATACCATCTCTGCAAAAGCGAAACACCGCCTGCAGGAGTTACCGGAACAACCTCGTGGGCTTGCTTGCTTGGCCTGTCGAAAGAAGAAACACGTGCGTATACCAGATTTTGTTCTCTCTCGATATGTTCGTTCAAGATTTATTCCCTCGCCGAATGATAGCTCTGCGATAGGATTAAGCCATCTTGCACGACTTGCACTACTACAAAGATCGAGTGTGCCTATAGAGATCGCAAGGCCCGTGCGACCGTTGTCGAGCTAGAAGATGTGTTGCAAAAACTTGAGCGCAAGTATAATAGCCGTTTAAAGGCAATAAAGGGACATAGAGAGAAGACGCCGAAGGTGTGTAATCGATGGACTGGCGTTAGAGTACTAGGGTATTGAAATATTCGCTCCCAGCCAAACCCTGGGGCACCCACGACGACTGACGACGAACAACGCACTTTTGCAGATCAAGCTTCAGTCGAAGTTTCACATTCGGACAGCTTTCTCCGCTTTTACACCTTAAAACTCGATACAGGGCAGGCTGAAGTACCGTATAACGGATATCAGTTCGACGAAACGTTCCTCACACTATCTTCCCCCAGCAGCAGGACGTCGTTCCGTGTTCGAGATGCATCCCCCCCGACATCCTCCTTAAAGAGCTCTGTACCACACCCGACACGCATATTCAGCTGCGTCCCAAAGTATCCCCCTGTTCTGCCGCTATCCCAGTGGAATCCACCAGACACGTCCCTAGAGCTTGAACTGCATCCACTCGAGGCTGACATGTTCGAGGTGAAGATCCCAATGGCGAGATCCAAATCTTCTCCCTCACTGAGAACTGACAAAAAATCTGCGGGTCATATTCAGGTATATTCAATTGCCTCGACGCTGTCTCCCGTAGACCACCCAACCCCACCACCACATGACATATTGAATCCATTTCAAGTGAGCATGTATGATCAGTGGTCATCACCGACACCAGTCTATCATACTATACCGGACGAGATATCACGAGATTCAAACTCTCACCCGACCACTATTCTTGAACGAGCACGAACCCCTCCTGGTACTACTACCGGAATTATTCATGCACCGACTCTCCACTTTTCTCGAGCTACTTGGTGGGATCATCTCACCAACACATACACTCTGCGCCCAGTCAGTGCCTCCGTATCTGTCCTCATATCTCGCCAAGACGCTGCACTCGAAATCTCTAGAGACGTATGTGGGTTCTTCAAGTCCGCCCCAATCTGGCTTACCTTCATCAACGTCCCGCTATTCTTCGACATGTTCCATCACACCGAGCTTCGATCGGCAATACAGCCTAGTTTAATATTGGGCATTTTGGCATACTCGAAGTTCTTACAGTCGGATCGGGATACAAAGAGGAAGAATCCAGAAGAGCGAGAGAGATCGTGGAGGCAAAGCGTTACACTAAGAAATTTGGCCCAGGCATCCTTTGATGCGAGTTACAACGCGGGTTGGATAGACCTACAGTTGGCCCAAGCAGCATGGGTGAGCACATTTACTCGTCGTAGATTTTTCCACTCTTATTGTTCAATTTGCCCCTTAAATCAATAGATACTGGTGCTATATGAAATCTGCTCGCATCCCGATTGTTCAATGTATCGGATGCAATCCGCCATAACCCTCTTGGATAACGTGATACGCGCGCTAGGCCTCACCTCCCTCGACGCCACAGATCCTCGCGTACCGACGTTTGCTTCCAACGAAGTCCCAGCTCTCGGCCGACCAACTCCCAATGGCGCTAGAGAGCAAGCACTTCAACTTGATTATAGCTCGTCGATGGATTTCCTGTCAACGTCACCTCCGACAACCCTACGTGTTGCACCCGTGAAACATCAAGTGGGAGTATTACCGACATTCTTCAATTGTCGGCGATCTTCGGCGGACCAAACTCACATCCGAAGCGACCATGACTCTGGGAAGGCTTCTACTTGTCCCTGTGAAGCTCTATCACTCGCTGGGAGCCCGGATATGCTGCGGTCAACCCCAACGTGGACGCCTATGCCGCGATGGGCACTGAACGCCACGACATCGGAGGTACAAAGGGAGGAAGGGCGGCGTCTTGTTTGGAGCGCCCTTGTTATGCTAGGTCCAGATGCAGCGGCGAGGCAGGCGAGTGGAATGCCGCAGCTGGACCTCCATATCAGCAAACCGGAGAATGTGAGCATTTCCTCACTTCACTAACGTCGTTGTTTCGAGGGTTCTCCATTTCTCGCTGCATATAGGAGGGTTGATCTCATTTCCTTATGGCTTGACACCCCAGCTTGCGCTTTTGTTTCCAGGAGAGGATAATTACACGTCGTTGCCGGATGTAGACACCAAATACTCGGGGAAGGAGTGAGTCTTGTCCATATACAAGTGCACTTATATTCAACGTCTCCGTGATGTGATACAGGTCTCACTGGGCATTGTGGGGTCGCACGATGCTCCTTTGGCTTGCTTGCGTCCAACACGCCTCACGCGCCCAACCACACACTCCTCTTGCTGGCTTCTCAGTCCCACCGTCAATTCCAGATGAAAACACGATTGGTTGCAATGATACGGATTTTGCTATGCGAGCTTGGATGGAGACATTGGCCATCGAGGACGCATTGAACAGTCACAGCTGTGCAACTGAGCAGTCTTTTGTGTATCAGGTATGCTCTGCCCTCTGGTTGCGGCACGGCGGGTGAGCGTAGAACTGACGAACTAAGCTGTATTCCAGGCGCGAGAGTTTTTATCCATGTAAGACTACCGAGCCGCTAGTCATATTCTACCAATCCCGGGACATCGGATCCAGTTTGTAATACTCATTTCCCTTGATCCTAGAATCCAGATGCAAGTATCCGGAGGCTTCCGGAATTCTATGCCTGTGGCTCAAACGTGAGTTGACTGTTGCTTCGTTCCCAGGTGCTTCCAGAGTCTGATAAAATGCCCAATCTGTGGGCTGTTTTAGTGGTGTCAACTTCTCGCAATTGGACCATGATTCAGTCCTCAGATGGCGTACGCATTTCCCGTCCCTCAGGTTTAAAAATCTCTCCCCCTCCTCATAGCTGATTGAGATATAGTTCGCCAGCGGCAGAGCATGGGGATGACTTTGGAGGCCGGTGAGGCACACTACTGATATCACTTGCTGCAATTGCTGAAAATCTCACTTGTATCAGCCATTTATGGAGACGCCGAAAGCCCGAGCCGTAAGATGCTAGTCGAACGACCTTTCGTAGTCTACATGTGCATTGCGTCGGAATGGCGGTGCGTTCTATACTGCCCCTCCACCACTTCACAAGAGGGAAGCGCGACTCAGCGATATTGGATGGACGTATAAACAGTGCCTTGGAGTTGTGGAAGCTCGATCACTCCCTACTCCTCGCAGTGGAGGTTGCCCTGTCGTTTCAACGGGTTATAGATTGGTATCAGGAGGTCTGGCCTTGTACAGGTACGTCCGCCCACACCATGTTCTATCTTCACTCACCAGAAGAATTGATGTCACACACGCGTTGATTTATACCTTGCTTTTCGTATGCAGAGGTTCAAAAATGGGCGACCAAGACAGCGGGGGAATTAAGGTCCATCTGCAAGATCATAGGGAGAGATATGGAATGACTATCAATACATTCTGATGATAGATCCTGTCGATCGTCGACGGCGAACGGATATCGCCATGTGTCAATTCGAACGCCGGGATAACTTGGAGGACAAATGTGGTACTCGTAAATTATCCCCGGAACGCATTCCTGAGATGGGTTACAATCTCAATTGGTTGTGACACCATTGGGAGTAAATATTGTTGGTTATTAGCTCTCATTCAACCTTACCATTATATATAATTCCTATCGGGGGGGCTTACTACGAAATAAACTCTGGTGCTTCTAGCAACGGTTACAGGGAACAAATTAAACTGAACGTTGTAATCCGGTAAACGCCGAATCACGTCACGATACTTTCAAGCGTCAGGGTAAGCAGGTTTGTGACTGGCTGAAAGGAGCTAGCTACTTGTAGATAGACTCTTCGTTTGTGGCGTCCTGAGTCAGCTGCTCAATGGGCTGCGGCTGTGGTTAGTCGAACGATACATTTCGTCTTTTCCAGGTCGCCGTAGACCCTGTACCGTGCTTTGCATAGTAGTTTTCAGGTCGATTTTCGATATATAGTAGTAAGCGTGTCGAAGTATCGTCTAACCCAGCAGCAGGAGTGGGGGCGGCGTCATGCACCAGATTTCGCAGTCGACACGCCCCAGAATGTGGCTTCCCTTCCTAAGTGGGGTGATTGGACAGAGCTGGACAGTTCCTTGGGGCGTTACCCTGCGGGACCATGGCGAGAGAAAGAAAATCAACCTGACAACTACTACTATGCAAAGCACTGTAAATGTCCTCCCACATCAATTCGAGTGCTGCCCGCACGAGCCATGCCTCTACAAAAGATAAACACCGTTTGCAGGAGCTACCGGAACCACGTGGCCTTGCTTGTACCGCATGTCGAAAGAAGAGGCATGTACGTGTCGCCCCCTCTAATCATCTGATCGCTCAAGAGTTGTTCACTCGCCGCATGATAGTTTTGTGATAGGAGAGATCCATCTTGCACGACTTGTTCTGCTACAAAGACTGAGTGTGTCTACAGAAATCGCAAACCCCGTGCAACCGTTGCCGAGCTCGAGGATGTGTTGCGAAAACTTGAGCACACGTATGATAGCCGTTTAAATGCAGCAAAGCGAGATACAAAGGGGAATACCTGCTCACAGAAGGTGTGTGATTGACGTGCTAGAATTTGGATGTTTAGGATGTTGACATGCCACCTCAGCTGAAGCTTGGGAGATCCACAGCGACCGCCGATAAAGAAAGCCCTGTCGCAGATCGGACCCCAGCCGAAGGATCAACTTTGCATGATTTCTTGCTCTTTTACACTTCAAAATTGAGTGCGGCGGAGACCGGAGTTCCATACGGCGGATATCATTTCGACGAAACATTCCTAGCCGTATCCCATCCCAACAAGGGGACGCCGTCCCAGGCGTTCGATACTTCCCCCCCTCCATGCTCCCTGAATGATCCAATATCACCTACGCGCATATTCAACTGTGTACCGAGGTATCCCCCTATTCTGTCGGTATCACATTCCAATCCCCCAGACGCCTCTCTGAGCCTTGCGCTGCTCCCACTTGGGGCTGAAACTCTCGAAGTAAGGAACTCAACGGAAGCACCACATTGTCTGATAGCTGACAAGCGACCTGAGCGCCGTATTTAGGTGCACTCAATTGCCTCAACACTGTCTCCCCTAAATCATCCAACCCCATCATCACATGATCAATCTCAGGCGAGAATGCACACTACACGGTCATCGCCACCAATAGTCTATCGTACCCCGCCCGACGAGACATCGCGAGATTCGCAGTCTCCTTCCACCACTGTTCTCGAACAAGCGCGGACTCCTCCTCATATGACTGCCGATATTAACCATGCACCGACTCTTCACTTCTCTCGAGTCACTTGGTGGGACTATCTTACAAGCACTTATACCCTCCGCCCAACCAACGCCTCTGCCCTCGCTTCAATATCTCGTCATGACGCCGCACTGGAGATCTCGAGAGACATTTCCGGTTTCTTCAAGTCTACTCCAGTTTGGGTGTCATTCATCAACGTCCCACTCTTTTTTGATGTGTTCCATCACGCCGAGCATCGGTCGGCAATACAGCCGAGTTTGGTTTTGAGCATCTTGGCGTACTCGAAGCTGCTACAATCAGATTGGGATACTGCGTACAAAGATCCTGAGGAGCGAGAGAGGTCGTGGAGGCAGAGTGTTACACTGAGAGATCTGGCTCAGGCATCTTTTGAGGCGAGTTATAACGCTGGTTGGATGGACTTGCCGTTAGCGCAAGCAGCATGGGTGAGCGTATCATCACCCACCTCCATAATCGTGACCTCAGACTATTACCTCTCGACTGAACCTGATTTGGCTTGGAAATGACAGATATTAGTGCTATATGAAATCAGCTCACACCCCAATTGCTCATCACACCGGATGCAGTCTGCTATATCCCTTTTAGACAACGTGATACGGGCGCTAGGTCTCACCTCCCTCGACGCCATCAACCCTCGCACGCCTACGTTTATCTCCAACGAGGTCCCAGCTCTCACCTGCCGGCTTCCCAGCGGCGCCAGAGAGCAAGCACTTCAATTCGGTTATAGCTCACGAATGGGTCTCCTGCCGAGGTTGCCTACAGCCTTGTCATCGCCAAGTTCTGCATCCGCGAAATGCCAACCAATAGTATCACCGACACCGTTCGATAATTGGCAATCTCCAGCGGACCAACCCCCCGTCAAAAGCGACCACGAGTCTGGCGATACTTCTATTTGCCCTTGTGAAGAGCTCTCGCTCGCCAGGAGCCCGGGAGCGCTACGGCCAACTCTGTCGTCGATGCCGAGGCTGCGATGGGCGCCGGACGCGACCCCGGCAGAGATCCGGATGGAGGAAGGACGACGTCTTGTTTGGAGCGCTCTTATTATGCTAGGCGCGGATGCAGCAGCGAGGCAGGCGGGTGGGATGCCGCAGCTGGACCTCCATGTCAGCAAACCAGAGAATGTAAGCCTCATCTTCACTGTCGTCATCATTTGGAGTACTCCCCTTTCTCGGTATGCGTAAGAGAGGTCATCTCATTGCCCTTTATTTTGCAACCCAGCTTGCGCTCCTGTTTCCGGGAGAGGATAATTACACCCAGCTGGACACCAAATATTCGGGAAAGGAGTGAGTCGTATCTCTACAGACTGGGCGCCGCTACATCCGTACGATGACCGTTCAATGTCACTGCTATCTGATGCAGGTCTCACTGGGCGTTGTGGAGTCGTACGATGCTACTCTGGCATGCCTGCATCCAACATGCGTCCCGCGTTCAACCGCCACACACGTTTGTTGCTGGGTTGTCGGTTTCACCGTCATTGACACATGACGAAACCGCAGGCCCTGATGATGCAGACTTTGCCATGAGAGCGTGGATGGAGACGGTGACAATCGAGAGCGCATTGAATAGTCACAGCTGTGTCTCTGAGCAGGCGATTATGTATCAGGTATGTTCTGCCCTTTGGCCGCGATGCAACGGATGAGAACGACGGATCCTATCACGTGCCAGACGTTAGAGTTTCTGTTTATGTAAGACCACTGAATAAACCTCTGCAATTGGGACCCATCTTCTGACATCTATTCCCCTCGATCTCAGAATCCGCATGCAAGTGTCCGGAGGCTTCCGGAATTCTATGCCTGTGGCTCAAACGTGGGTGGATTGTTATCTCACTCTCAGGCACTTCAAGAGTCTCACAAGGCGTCCTACCGGCTGTGGCAGCGGCGTCAACTTCTCGCGACTGGATCATGATTCAGCGCTCAAATGGCGTACGCATTTCGCATCTCTTAGGCCTAAAAACCTCTACCTCCTCACGTGTGCTTAGATTACAGTTTACCATCGGCAGGGCATAGGGATGGGTTTGGAGGCTGGTGAGCCACACGACTGATGTGGCACCGCGCACTTGATGAAGGGTTTCTCCTGCATCGGATATTTACGAAGGTATTAACGGCATGCATCGTCAAATGCTAGTCAAACGACCATTTGTAGTCTATTTGTGCATTGCATCAGAATGGCGGTACGTGCTTGTAGCGCCCATTGTCCCCCTCATATGACGGGAAGTAGCACTCAATGATATGTGGCTGACCATCTTCATAGTGCTTTAGAGTTGTGGAAGCTCGACCACTCGCTACTCCTCGCAGTAGAGGTTGCCTTGATATACCAGCGGCTTGTAGATTGGTACCAGCAGGTCTGGCCTTGCGCTGGTGCGTACACTCGTATCACTCGATTGGCAGTATTAATCTCATTCACGCCGATTCCTAATTTGCACTTTATGAGCAGAGATTCAGAAATGGGCGGCGAAGACAGCAGGGGAATTGAGATCCATCTGCAAAATATTAGGGAAAGACGTGAAATGATTACTATCAAGGAAGTATTCTCGAGAGCACTGTCCCATTCAAATGACAAACGCTGTGTTGCCACTGTCATTATGGGCCTTGCCGGGTGGTGGCCAGGGCGATATCCATTTGCCATCTTCATGGAGGGGGATATTAGAGTTGGTGCAGCAGTGACAGAGACTATGGTGCCGAAGGCAACCTGTACTAATGTTGTTGACCAAAGTAGCGCTGCACGATAGAGGATGACCAAGAGAGGCTATCGGCGAGAGCAATGGAATTATCGGGAAGGAGAGTATTTGACAATTAAGGAAATCACCACATTAGCAAAGGCAATGTGCTCGCAGCTCAGGAAGTGGCTTCATGGCGCCCCTAATTCGCTAGGCTGCTTGACAAGCATGGCGACGCTTCCTGTGGGGCGGTGTTGTTGGGTGGACTCGGGAGACAGTGTTCGTGTAACAGAGTTAAGTTATGCCACAAGGTTTAATTCAGCGCCGAGTGGATGAGTTATCGCATGAATGTGCGGCTCCAGCGCGCTAATACTGGTTACCAGGTCAGAAAGAGGTGCCAAGTGCCGTGACAGAGGCGACAGGTTGCAGTAAGGCACTACGCCGTCCCTCCAATTATACCGTTGATTTGTCCATCTGCTTGATAGCGTGGTCGAAATGCAATTCGCTGTTGGGCGATGAATTGTTTGTTCTTGATCCTAGCACCGATCCTCTCCATAACGACACTCAACGATGTATGCAGACTACTCCACGGACACAGATTCGTCTTATCCAACCTCCTACGACAATGAGAGAAATGGCTCGACTGGTACTCCTGGAACCTCTACTTCGCCCTTCTACCAAGTTCAATCTGGCTCTCAGCCCCTGAACGGCAGCAACGCCAGTCCGAATACCAATCCCGCACCTCTGTCCCCCAAGGAGCTGATCCCACTACCAAATAGTCCACCCGCGAACCTACCGAGGCAATCATCGTCTCCATTCTCTGCGTCTCCGCGGCAGAGCGCTGAACTGTCCCTAGCGACAACCGCGGTTGCATCATCCTCTCAGCCAACGTACACGCAGCATGTCCCAAATTATCAAAGGCGCAACAGTGGTACGACCAGCATCGCTTCAGAACAGGTTATCACCCAGTACATGCCTACGGGAGAGCTTGCGAGTCACCTTATGGACGATAACGCGAGTAGTGGTTTCGATGAAGGCATATTACGGGCATTGTGCGATCTCGATGTGAGCCTAGCCGTTGATCAGCCAGTCATGGTCTACTGACTGAATTGCATCTTAGTGCGGCGTACCTCTTCTATTAGACAGAATCAAGCAGAGCATGATCTCTTGTCGCGTGAGTCCGATTGCCTATTACTTTTGGTGTGCCCCGTTGTTGATTTCACGTCACGTCGAAATAGGAATCTTCTGCCTTCTTTAAGAAACGTGCTGTCATAGAGGACGAATATGGCCGCACACTGCAGAAGAGCGCCAGGATGGCTCATGAACAGTACGCGATCAACGATGGCAAGGCCGGTTCCTTCGTCCAGGCCTGGACTAACACTATGAAGTTGCACGACATCATTGCCGAGAATCGAATGCGTTTCGGTGCTCGCCTGAACGAAATCTCTGAGGAGTTGGCCAACCTTGCCAAGGAGGTCGAAAAGAACAGGAAAGCGACGAAGGATCTAGCAAATCGATATGAAAAGGCGTTGCAGGAGAGCGAGATCGCGCTAGAGAAAGCGAAGTCACGGTTTGACGCGACCCATGAGGAGCTGGAGCGGATATTGATCGCGAAGGAGGGTGAGAGCGTCAAAGATGCCGGTGGACATGTAAAGAATGGCACGCCAGCAGGCAAGCGTGCTCTTGGGAAAGCCGTCGCGAAGGGTGGTATGTTGTTAAAGGGCAAAAATCCCCAGTCGGTAGGTCATAGCACGTTATCAGGACGGTCCCAAAAATGTCTAACTGTTCCCACAGATCGCGAAACAAGAAGAGGATGTCCGCAGTAGAATGTCGTCCTACTCTGACGCGTTCCGGAAGGCAGTTTTGGAGACACAATCGATTCGACAGGAGTATTTCAATTTCCAGTTGCCAAGGATTCTGCGCTCCCTCAAAGAGTGCGCAGATGAAATTGACCTCGGGATACAATACCATTTGTCCCGGTACGCGTACTTGTTTGAGACTACTGTCTTGAACGACGGTACAACTCTCGTACCCACGGGAGGCATGGAGGATGGTGAGTCATGTTTCGCTGGGCATTGATCTTAGACTGATGTTCTAAACGAGCTAGGCCCTGGTCTCAAGCCAATCATCGAAGCAATCGACAACCGAAGCGACTTTAAGGTGTACATGCAGAACTATGCCATAGCTACAAATCGTCAAACCGGCCCACGGAGGGAGGGGCCTTGGGAAGAGGGATTCGTAAGTCGATGCATACCACGGACCGAACAAGAACCTGACCTGCGGGCATCAGCTACCGCCGCTACCTAGGCATAACGATCACGAGAATTTCAATCGTCCACCGCCATCCGGAACAAATTCAATACTCCCCGTTGCATCCGCGGGTCAATCCTCTATTACCCTCAACAATCCTCCTTCAACCAATGGTCACGTCACCGCAGCAACGCCTCCAGCACCTGCGTACCCTCCAGCCATCGTAGCCGCGATGGCCCAATACCCAGATCGCGGTCTTCCAACTTTTGGCGTCCATCTTGCCGATCAGATGATGCGCGACGCTGTTGAAGTACCGCGCATCCTTGAAAAGTGCTGTGGGGCCATCGAGACGTACGGACTTACTTCCGTCGGATTGTATCGAATAAGCGGATTAACGAGTAAAGTCCAGAAGTTGAAGCTGATCCTAGATCGGGATTTAGAGGCGGTGGATCTAATGAACGATGAGTGGCGAATGGATGTCAACAATGTCACGAGCGTGTTGAAGTTGTGGTTGAGGGAACTTCCGGAACCACTTCTAACGTTTGATCTGTATCACGGATACGTTGAAGCTGCCAGTGAGTCCATCACTTGAGCCAAGTTACCTGTCGGGCCTTTGATTTACTCGTTGTCTGCAGAAACGGATAATGATCGACTGCGACAAATACAGTTGCATCACAAGGTCAACGACTTACCGGATGCCAACTACGCCACGCTTAAATATCTAATGGGTCACCTTCATAAGTTCGCATTTTCCCCCGTGACCTGTTCTTTACTTCGTGCTGACCAGCGGTTGTTCGTCAAATCGCAGGGTCCGAGGGCAGGAGGCATTAAACTCCATGTCCGCGACCAACCTCTCGATCGTCTTTGGGCCAACCCTTCTTGGCCCTCCGCCACCTTCAATGACAGATGGCCACACGGGTGGTGGGACCACGCTGCAGGACATGAACTGGCAGTGTAAAGTGAGTTTTTATCATTTGGCGAGTTGCCACCCTTATACCTACTCATTCCGCTTCCTGCTTCAGGCGATCGAAACCATTATAGAACACTACACGGACATCTTTGTGGATGAGGGTGAAGCACCTCCTGCCGTCTGATTATATCTATATTGTTGCTTCGAGTATTCGCTTCCATGTACGAATCCGACTGGATATCGGGTTTGTGTATTTCGTTGTCTGTTTTATCGTTTCTGCCGAACGAACGGCCGTGGGATTCGCAGCGTAGTAATATCGATTGCAATGGGAGGTAGCCTTGGAGCACAATGCATGCTGGAGTCGAGAATATTACAGGGCAAGTGAGGCTCTATTGATTGTTGAAGTACTTACAAGCGTTGGAACAAAATATGCGGGGAGTCAAGATGCAAGGAAAGAAAGAACGGACGCTAGACAGTGCAAGTCGAGAACGGTGACGCTCTAGGAAAGATGGAAACTACCAACACCCTCATTGATGGCTATTTCCAATTTCGCTGCCATCACCTCTCTTGAGGTGTATTCCGGTAGCTTGAGATAGTTGACGCAGGTCATGACGCTTGGAAGATAGTCGTTCGCACATAGTGGTGCCTCATGTGGCTTACGCACGACGGTTAACGGCGGGTTCAACCCACGGAATCCTACGTGATGTCCTATAGTCAGATAGGTCAATGCCGGTATACAGGGTATGCAATCGCACCTCCAACAGGCAGCCTAGGACTCCCGGTAATGAATTGCAGGAATTGGCGTCGCATCGATGAGTCATATGAGACCATGACATCCAACAGGTCCTTGATGGCCCGGCTTTCGATGTGGAATCCGTGATCTGCCTTGATGGCCTCGCTCAGGGCTGAAAGGTTTCATGAGAATGGACGTGATCGTTGATATACAGGATAACTCACTTTCTGCGCTCCAGTCTTCCTCTTCATTACCGAACATCATGGACAACTCATCCGAGGAGAAGGTATTGAGGTCCGTCACAGGGAACACCTTGGAGAATCCTTCACGGAATGCTTGGGCCTGGAACTGAATCCCATAGCCCATAAAGGCGTCTAGGACTTCTTTGATATACTCTTCGACGTTCGACGCATCGACCGAGATGTCCTTGCCGCCCTCCTATATCATATGTCAGCGGGCTCTGGTAATGGGCTTCAGAACAAATTGACCCACCCGCAGTTCGATATCATACCCAGGCACGGTAAAGTCGAGCGAAAGGTCGTCAAGCTTGACACCATCGACGTCAATGTTTGACAGCGCGGCCTTCCTGGCAGTTACGGACTGAGCGAGACGGTGAGCAGAAGGAGAGTGAAGCTGGGACAGATCACCTACCATGGTAACATTGGCCTCGATGTCCCGCTTTACGTCGACATAGGCCTGCAATCTGGACAACGAGCTCGCCAGTTGAGCGTCGACAAGCTGCAAACGTTAAAATATATTAAGACTCTTTGAAAAGGAGACCCAGACTTTCGGTATACCTTGAGGCTTGCTATTGTCAGCGGAACATCTTCGCCAAGGATAAACTTCAAGAAGATCTTGCTCATAGAGATGTCGATGATTCTTGAATCGAGGAGCGCCTTCGCGACGAATTGTCCGAGCACCTTGAGGATGTCTGCGCGCTTCCTGGAATGTATTCAAACGTTAGTTTGCGGGAAATGTTCTAGCTGTCGCAGCGAGGACTTACTTTCCGGTGACAGAGGAAGGATCGGACACTTCCTTACGGCTAAGGGGAGCAGGGAATAATCCCATAGGGTGAGACACATATAGGGAGTCGCCGGAGGCGTCCGCATCATGCCAGATCCTGAGGTTCTTTCGGGCAAACTCTTTTGAGACCAAGGAATAGAACTCGAGGGTCGGTCCGAGCCCTGTCCCGACCTCGTCAAAGTACTCGACTTCTAGAACAGATGCCGAGGACCCATATAGTTCGAGGACTTTGATAGCAGACTCCAGAAGGAACTTCCTCGCAATCCGCACTTTTTGCCGCTGCAGCCTGCCCAAGTAGTTGAATGCTTCGTCGCGACGAGAATGATTGTCCGTGGCTCGCGCCTGTTGGCCCTGCCATTTCAAGATGAGGCGAGCATAACCGAACGAGGTGGACTGAAGGAACGAGAAACGTGTGGCGAAGGGGAATAAGAAGCCATAATGTTGAGGCAGATCTAACGCCCAGTCTGGAAGACAGGAGCTATACGAATATTTGAACGCCAAGAAAAGAAAGTATGAGGAAAGGATGCATACCTTGCAACGATCAGTGGCTCTTCCAGTTGTCGTGAGAGCTTCGCAGTAAGCTTATTATTGATGAAAGCGGACTCCGGAAGGGTTTGAACGACACGGTCGAATGCAAGTCTTTCGCTACCCTGTGCGTTCATCTTGCGCAACATGCGTAGCAAACGCAAGATCTTGGCGTGAGGTGCATCATCGGGTGCTGAGGTCGACATTGGGCTTGACGCACGCTCGGTCGGAGCTGTCTCCGATGTGCCTAACGAAGTGATACTACCATCAGCCTCGACTCTTAAATACGTGACATTGGCCAGAAAGGTACCTTCGGCTGGAGCTGGGCCAGGAACCTTTTTGAACTTTACAGTGTAGACTCCGTTCCATAGGCTACTCATTGCCGGCGTAGAAGTCCCCTTTCGCTGCATATGATGATGGATGGCACCATAAATGGTCATGTCCAGCGGCAGCGCATGATCGTCCATAGAGAACTCAAGGTGCCAATCAACGGGCTTGGCCTTGACAGCCGATGCATAGGAAGCCTTTGTTGGTAATAGATTAGATGTTCCTGCGCCGGGATTCGGGGTCGCAACGCGAGTCCCATCAGGTGTCTGCGCTTCCACTTTTTGTCCATCTATACAACGCAATTAGAGGCATGCATAAATTTCATGGTCAAGAACGTGTCCTTACCATCTGCAATTGCCAACGACACGGTACGTTCGGCAGCTGGGGTGGCCTCCATATCCTCCAAAATCTCCGCTTCGAAATCATCACCAACGTAGTCATCCTCGTCTTCACCTAGCAAGTCTGCTGCAAGCGCGGACAGAGCGGTCGCCGTGTCTGGTGCATGGTTTGGTACCGAGGCAGTTGAGAATGAAGCAGCAGCGGGTCCTGCCGATGCATCATCCCCAGCTCCCAGCGCAGCAGCCGATTTTTTCTTGCTCAACCGTAAACTACGACGCCGGCCGCTGTCCGCAGGAGGGGAAACAGTTGGAGGCGCCGAGCTCGACCCAGCTCCGCTTGTGCTTCCCGCTGCTGCTTTGGTCGGGGTCCATGTTGGCGGGGTCGGTGGTAGAGAAGAAGACGCTGTCGCGCCGGCTAGACCTGAGGTCGCAAAGCTACTTCTGAGGGCGCTCGGTGAGACTCCTGCTGCCGCAGCGAACGCAGCCAGCACACCACCGAACCGGGAGCCTGGTCCAGCGCCGGCTACCCGCGGTCTGAGGTAGTCATGAAGAGCTTGGAAGGTTGCGATGGCATGAATGGACACCGTGATATTGGTACAATTCTTCGGGACACTCATGCCCTCAGCAGCTACCAAGCGCAATCTGAGTTGGCGAGCGAGCATCGCCGCGGCACCGCGTTTGGAGTCATCACCCTGGGAGATTGTTACAACCTCGTATGTTTCCAGTCGAGTGAGGCTTTCTTGCAAGCGTTTGACGAGGATAGCCAGAGCAGACTGAGAACTGGGACTTTCTGTGCCCTGAACTGATCGATTCGTGAAGACCTCAAGGAATAGTTTTTGCCTGGTCATTAGGTCAACTGAAAGTCCCACAACGATGACTCAGCGATCTTCAACTAGGGCCCCAACTAAGCTTGACGTACCTTTCCTGCCTTCGGCTGTCGCGAACTCGAGCATCTCGTCTACCAACCCACTCTTGATTAACTCGAAACTCGAGATACTAAGCGACTGCTCATTGTTGCCACCTTTCGATGCCGTGAACAACGCGGCAACATCAGCCATAGTCCGCTTGATACCCGCTTCGTTGGCCTGCGCATGGGCCAGGCGGCGACCGAGCGCTTGCATGGCTTCAAAGGGGTCGTCGGTCTGACCCTGGCTGGGCACCATGAGATACTTGAACTTGATGACACGGCACCTAAGAATGATCGCATCCTGAGGGTCAATCGGCGTGGAGGACGAGCGTTTCATCGGCGGAGGGAGTATAGCGGAAAGTATACTTGGGGGAGGTAGGCCATCCATAATGATACCGGACGGGGTATCGTTGCTGTCTGACGGGCTTGCTGACGGGATTGGCTCATCTCCCGTTGTTTCAGGTGCGGGCACTGGCGGCGGTACCACCACCGAACCTGTGGCCTGTAACGGGTCAACGGGTGCGGGCTCCGATACAGGAGGAGGAACTAATTCAGACGGTGTACTTGCTGGGGCGGGTTTCACAGGTGTAATTGTCTTGGTGGTAAGATCCTGGGTCGCACGAATTTCGATTTCGTGCAACACCCCCTCCCGCCTGAACGCCATCCGGTACTGCTGAGGAAATTTGGACAGAAGAATCTCCACGACCTGCAGGGCTCCGATAACCAGGGCTGGGTTGTCTTTGGAAGATATCACCGAGCCCACAAAGCTCGCTATCGGAACGTTCTTTGGATAAAAGTTACCATCCTGTCAGTCCAAAAGCAAGACTCAAAACAAAATATATGTCAGGGCTTACCTGGAGGACAAGACTTAGTTCGTCCGCATCGAGCCAACTGATGGCTTTCAGGATCCCCGACAGACTCCGGGATCTAACCTGTATTGCAACGCTGGCGGCGTAGACGTCCACCAAGATTGGTACCATAGACCGCATAAAGGCAAGCACCAGGTCCGATTTTTCCTTCAACAAAGTCATTCGTAATGCGTGTTTCTCCTTGTCCTTGTCCTTGCTGCTGGTAGGTGTAGGGGCCGAGCCTGACGGAGCAGATCCTGGGGGATCTACTGGTTCACCTGCGGCGCTCGCCGCTTGACTATGAGAATCGGCCTGATCTTCACCAGCGCTTTGGCTTTGGCTCGTAGGCGCTGGTCCCTCGCCAGCCTCTTCTGAACCACTGATGGGTGTGGGGATGGCAGTCGAAGTAGTCGCAACAGCCGGCTCCGTAAGGGGATGTGATTTTGAGCTACTGGTGACAGCTGCTCGAGCAGCAGCCCTGTCCGCCTTCGTCTTGGCCTTGACCATACGTGATAATGACTTTTCCGAGTACGCTCGGTGATCAAACACGCCATCTAAGAGGTAAATCGAAAATGTCAATCCATAGCACTTCAGGTAGTGTCCGAGAGACTAAACGGCTCACCTTTAGGCAATGGTGGCATCAACTCCGACACTAAGCTCAACGCCTCCTCCACCTGATCTTTCGGTCGATGCGCCAGATTTTGCATCACGCTCATATCTGCTAAACCTCCTCCAAGTCCTTGTCCCCCGGGTGCATTGCCTTGCTCTCGATGGTCGTCACGAGTGGGAGGCAAGACACCAGTCAAGATTTGGTACATGGTCGATACAATATCGGCTTCCAACAGGCCTAGCATGGTCTTTGGGCTAGCTTTGGCTGCAGTGGCCAGCACCTTCAAGAAGTTCGTGAACGTCCCAGCAGAGACCAACGGTGATCCTCCAGCGGGTAACAGGAGGACATTAATGGCCTTGATGGTTTCCGCGTCAAGGATCGTGTCCAACAGCTCAGGTGAGGAGCGATGAAACGATTCAATGACTCGGATGACGCACAGGCACGCATACTCGACGAGACGCTGATCCGAGTACGAGAGAACGTTCCGGATGATGGGGAACACCTCCCGAATCTGCTGGAAGTTGTCTACAGCTGCATTCCGACAACAATTTGCGGCAGCTCTGAGAGCGGTCCTCTGCACGTTGGTTGAAAAGAAGTCCAGGTAATTCAAGAGCGCGGAGAGACCGCCTTCTCGTACGATAGCGCTGGGATATTCTTCAGAGATCTTCTCCAATGTCTGTGTATGGCAAAAAGGTTTTCAGCACACGAACGAAAGCCCGGACAGGGAAAAGGAAGCTGAAATTTCACTGACGCTGAGCGTTTGCTCTGCGAGATCGATATACTGGATTTCTATGAGCTTGCTGCATAGTACAGGCACTGCGCCGTGATAGACGACGGTATGAGCGCATCCCGGTAGGGCCTCCATCAAGTTCGCCAAACAACGACACGCCAACATCTGCGCCTCAAGGCTTTCATCGCCGGGCATGACACCACCAGTGCTCATAGCCAGAGCGGCGGCCAGAGCGGCATCATCATCTTGCTCTTGCTCCTCCTGATCGTCATCCCCGCCACCATCATCATCCTCGGTGTTGCCCGTTCCGCCCATAATTTTGACTAACTCCCTCACAAACGGATCGATCTGGAAGTAACCTGAGAGTGTATCCTCGGTACTGATACTTAACAGCTCGCTGAGCTCCTGCAAGGCGATCAATCGTGTGGTCGCGTCGGCCTTGGGCTTGATGTTCTCGAGAATCCCCTTGAGGCGCGACGAGAGTGTCATCATATATGAGCCTAAAGCACGATAATCGGATCCGAAGAGTGCTGCAGTGGCGCCTTCTTCCAGTCCTGAACCTGGAGCGTTACTGCCACTAGGCGGTGCGCCGTCCACTGCAGCTGCTGCTGGTGGATTTACAGGAGAAGATGGCTCATCATCGTCGCTATTTCCTTCCTCCTCGTCATTACCGCGATCGGCGTCGCATTCGTCTGCACTTCCTGGAGTAGCGCTCCGCATCTCGATATCGCCGTCATCATGGATAATAGTGGAAGGACCTGCGTTAGATGCAGAGCCTTTGCCTTTCACACCAGTAGACCTCGATTTTGTGGTCGCTCTGATCAAAAAAGGGGTATGTCAGCCAATCCGGTCATCAAAATAAGGGACACCGCCAGTCACTCACTTGCTCTTCTTAGGCATGGCGGGCGCTTTCGTGATCAAAGATGAAACCTGGATAGTAGATTTGCGAGGTCTGAGTGAGTATGCGGATGAGGAGGATGAAGCACCGTTCAGAGATTGGCGAGCTTTCTTCGGTGGTGGAGGGTCTTCTTGGTGTTCGTCGCTTTCAGAATCTGATTCGGGTTCGGCGCGCTTCTTGCCTTTGATATCTCTCGGAGGTTCGTTGATGACAATTCCTGAGACTGTGACGGGCCCTGTGGAAGATTTGGCAGTCCTTTTGTCCATGAAAGTAAGTGGATGACACGGCGCCGGTCAATACTACAATTTCCGGAAAGGACGATGTACAAGTTTTAGGGAGCCTCACCTCTTGCTAGAACGGGTCGGCTCTGAAGGTGCCTTCTGTTTGCCCTTGCTGACTGCAGATGAGGTGGTGGCCTCCTGTCGGCGCGAAGAGGAGGAAGCGGCGGCTTGGGTGATAGGCTCCTGTTGCTGTTCTTTCTCCTTTACCGCGCGGACTCGAGCGCTCGATCTGAGAGCACGCGCTTGCTGAGTGGTAGATTGAGTAATGCTATCGGTGTCTGCAATATGTGTCGTATTGATGTCGTTTGAATCTCGTTCCATTGATTGTGGGAGTAAGGCAGAGGCTCTTCAGCAGTGCATTTCTCAACCACGAGAGAACGATTAGGTGTGTACTGTGGGGATTGATTATGAGGAGCTGCCCCTATATTCCCCGAGATGGGTCTGCTGTGGTGGGTGCAAGGGCGAGTGGTGAAGTTAGAAGCGGCTGCCTTGTAACCGAACTTCGACGGCTGGCACCAGCATGTCCATTAAACTTGATACTACGGTAGCCAAGTCATCTGAAACCTAGCTACAAGGTTTTATCGTTCTTCAAGCTGACAAGCAATATTATATACCGATGGCTTCGCCGTCCAAAGAATCAGCCTCTTCGACTCCTGCGACCTGAATGACCTGATACCCTTCGTCCAAAAATGAGCAAATCTCTGCGGTTCATATCTGACCGTGAATCTGCACCCATTGTTCGGTAGTTTAATTCCAGATATCGACTGAGAGCTAGGACTATACTACAAGCGGCCACGGTCCAAAATGGAGGCGATACTGTACCACTAGACTCCGTCTGAGGAGTGGGATGGTTGGGACACGAGTGTATGGTGGTGAAAAGAGCTAACAACGCGAGCTATGCCAAGGAATAATAGTCTAGCGTTAGGATGGTAGCGATGGCCTAACCCGGGCCGGGCCGCCCCAGCGAGCCAGCGTCAGTCGTTGTATTCCAAGTCATGCCATCCTTCAGATCTTTCCAATACAGCTCTTTGTATTTTCGAAGCCGAAATGGGGTCTCTAGTATGCTTTAGGTTGTTGGGAGTGCTCTCTGACCAGCGATGATCACGACCCCATCGCACTTTGACTAAACAGTAATCTGAGAAACCCCATCGAAAAACCGTAGTGACCACGTCATTCTGCGAGGATGTGGATTAGTACAGCTTGATATGCTTTTCTGTTGTCTGATACTACTGTACCATGTAGAGAGCTCCCAAATGAGTCTTCGCCAGTATATAGACTTTGTGGGACCCATAATTAGTAACGAGCCACGGGCTAGAAAAGCTTCAAGTCAATGCATATGATCTTTGGTCAATCAGAAGTGGCTGATGCCTAAACACCACTGCAATCGGATATAGGCTCCGCAGACTTCAGAGTATGAATAGGGTCAGCGGGCCTCAACCTTGCATTTAAGAATCACAGACAACAAATATAAAGATTGATGCCCCAAAGAAGTGGGCGACTTTCAACGATCATCGCCTTCTCGCGAGGGACATTTATTTCGCAAACATTATACGTAGGAATGATGATGCCGCCGAACACCTCATTCGGTCATGACTGGTCTTGCTTCCAGAAGCAATATGATTTGTATATGAAACACCTTAGTAAGAAGACACAAAGCCTACTTTATCCCTACAGAATCTCCCCGCCATGGACGCTCCTGCAGACCAAATAGTCTATGAAGCTTACCCAGCTGATGCTCTATTAAGGTGAGAACTTGGATTTACAAGAATTACGATCCTTAACTTCACGATGCAACCAGCGCGATCTTTCCCAACGATGGGGGGGGGGGGGGGGGGCCCCCCCCCCCCCCGCCCCCCCCGGGGGGGGGGGGGGGGGGGGGGGGGTGGGGGTGGGGGGGGGGGGCGGGGGGGGC